>CM069443.1:50937227-51088664 GCA_035610835.1 Ophiura sarsii | reverse complement strand
CCACCTCCTAATTCAGCACACTTATGAAACAAAATAATGAAAGAATAGATATGATTAGGACGTTTTATCTCTCATTAGTCTTATTATTAACGTTGTTCATATCCGTTTCTGGTTGGGTGGACTGACAAACAACCTAATTGGACGGTCATAAGTGTCCATAAAGCAAACAAAAAGTACAGCTAATGACACGCCTACGGGCATAAATTACATTAATGATCATGTAAAATTATGATACGGAGTGGTGGCTGTAACGTTTACCTATCCTAAGCCACGTGAGAGAGAAGCGGTCATTTGATGAAACCCCGGAGTGATACCATGCCAAATTTGCACCTTGCAAAAATGGGTCAGTGACTGACAATTAGCAAGGTGGAAAAAGGGTTCGGTCGTAACAGCCGAATACGTACCCTTATCTCCAATCTCTGGTACCAAGCTGCAAGCGTAGCTAGTTGCGACCGAAGAGAATCGCGCTGGAGTGTCTATCGGCCCTAAAATTAACATAACATTCCGTTTCCCCACCACATGTCTGATATTCAACAATATATCAATTTCAATTCTGGATGATAGTGACAGGCCACCAAAAGCTGTGATTATCAGTTTTAAAATCCAGCTGTCATGTGACTGTTAGATCATGAGCATTACAACAGATAAGGGGAAATACTTACAAGATTGATGCCTAAGGTAATGTATTCTGGCCCTTTCTTAATACATGCTTCAACATTTGTAAGCATTGACGATGCATATTCTAGTGCCGTCCCAACACTAGAGCCGGTCTTTGCTACCAAGGTTTAGAGTGGCATAGTTTGGGGGCTATTGAGGAGGCACGAGGCTAGTGCTAAGTACCCCACCTCCATATTATGGGACGGTGTTCCCCTGGTATACACCCTAGAAGAGAAGATCTTACACACATAAGTTTTTCCTACTATGCCTGACATCATCTCGATACGATGATGTTTTCCAAGGAGACCTGCCTATCTAACAGTGTTTATGATTGGTCAATTACAAGACATACTCATTGTAATAACCGATTATAACTGCTTCTAAAATATTTCACTCCACTCTTCATCAGGGATACAATTATTCTAACAATGTATCTAATTGGTGCAATAAATGATATATCTATCTTTCTGACAAATTGGCAGGTAGTTCTCAGGGGGTTAATAAGTGTATGTGATGTGGGAGATAAGTTAGGTTAAAATTTAGAATAAAATTAAATAATTTCAGTAAGGACTGCAATGTCATGATATAGGGCTGTTCGCTCGCCCATTGAAAAGGGAAACAAACAAAGCAATGATATACAAAACATCCTGGGAACATATATTTCTCTAAGGTGGGTGTTGCCAGAAACACAAACATTTTGTTTTATAAATAATACAATTTTATCAACTGTTATGAATGTTTGGAAACAATAAAAGAAGTTAATTTTAATGCGGTGTTGCCAGATCCACAAAATTAAGAGAGCTACATTCTACAAAATAAACAATTTCTTTGATAATACATCTAAAACTTCAATATGATTAAATTATGGTGCGAGCTTATGGTAGCGGTGGTATGTATCACTCCCAAGTATGTAAATAGATTATCAATGAATAATACATTAATAATGTTAATTAATTTGCATATGAATAATGCATTATATAACATACTGTATACAGCTTTAGTGTATTGATGTGACCTTAACCGTCTTTACCGTCCGTTCTCGTACTTGTTCGTCCTTTCCCGTCATTTACCGTCCTTCCCGTCATTTACCGTCTTTTCCCGTCATTTACCGTCCTTTCACGTCATTCAGCGTCCTTTCCCGTCATTTACCGTCCTTTCCCGTCATTTACCGTCCTTTCCTGTCATTTACCGTCATTTCCTGTCATTTATCGTCCTTTCGTGTCATTTACCGTCCTTTCCCGTCATTTACCGTCCTTTCCTGTCATTTACCGTCATTTCCTGTCATTTATCGTCCTTTCGTGTCATTTCCTGTCATTTACCGTCATTTCCTGTCATTTACCGTCATTTCCTGTCATTTACCGTCATTTCCTGTCATTTACCGTCCTTTCCTGTCATTTACCGTCCTTTCCTGTCATTCAGCGTCCTTTCCCGTCATTTCCTGTCATTCAGCGTCCTTTCCCGTCATTTCCTGTCATTCAGCGTCCTTTCCTGTCATTTACCGTCATTTCCTGTCATTTACCGTCATTTCCTGTCATTTACCGTCATTTCCTGTCATTTACCGTCCTTTCGTGTCATTTACTGTCATTCAGCGTCCTTTCCTGTCATTCAGCGTCCTTTCCTGTCATTTACCGTCCTTTCTCGTCATTTACCGTCCTTCTTTGTCATTTACCGTCCTTTCCTGTCATTTACCGTCCTTTCGTGTCATTTCCTGTCATTCGGCGTCCTTTCCTGTCATTTACCGTCCTTTCCTGTCATTTACCGTCCTTTCCTGTCATTTACCGTCCTTTCCTGTCATTTATCGTCCTTTCGTGTCATTTCCTGTCATTACCCGTCATTTCCTGTGATTTACCGTCATTTCCTGTCATTTACCGTCATTTCCTGTCATTTACCGTCATTTCCTGTCATTTACCGTCCTTTCCTGTCATTCAGCGTCCTTTCCCGTCCTTTCCTGTCATTCAGCGTCCTTTCCCGTCATTTCCAGTCATTCAGCGTCCTTTCCCGTCATTTCCTGTCATTCAGCGTCCTTTCCTGTCATTTACCGTCCTTTCCTGTCATTTACCGTCATTTCCTGTCATTTACCGTCATTTCCTGTCATTTACCGTCATTTCTGTCATTTACCGTCCTTTCGTGTCATTTACTGTCATTCAGCGTCCTTTCCTGTCATTCAGCGTCCTTTCCTGTCATTTACCGTCCTTTCCCGTCATTTACCGTCCTTCTTTGTCATTTACCGTCCTTTCCTGTCATTTACCGTCCTTTCGTGTCATTTCCTGTCATTCGGCGTCCTTTCCTGTCATTTACCGTCCTTTCCTGTCATTTACCGTCCTTTCCTGTCATTTACCGTCCTTTCCTGTCATTTATCGTCCTTTCGTGTCATTTCCTGTCATTACCCGTCATTTCCTGTGATTTACCGTCATTTCCTGTCATTTACCGTCCTTCCCTGTCATTTACCGTCCTTTCGTGTCATTTACTGTCATTCAGCGTCCTTTCCTGTCATTCAGCGTCCTTTCCCGTCATTTAACGTCCTTTCCCGTCATTTGCCGTCATTTACCGTCCTTTCCTGTCATTTACCGTCCTTTCCTGTCATTTACCGTCCTTTCCTGTCATTTACCGTCCTTCCTTGTCATTTACCGTCCTTCCCCGTCATTTACCGTCTTTTCGTGTCATTTCCTGTCATTCAGCGTCCTTTCGTGTCATTTACTGTCATTCAGCGTCCTTTCCTGTCATTTACCGTCCTTTCCCGTCATTTACCGTCCTTTCCTGTCATTTACCGTCCTATCCTGTCATTTACCGTCCTTTCCTGTCATTTACCGTACTTTACTGTCATTCAGCGTCTTCTACCGTCTTTTCCTGTCATTTATCGTCTTTTCTTGTCATTTACTGTCATTCAGCGTCCTTTCCTGCCATTTACTGTCACTCAGCGTCTTTTACTGTCCTTTCCTGTCATTGAGCGTCTTTTACCGTCCTTTCCTGTCATTTACCGTCCTTTCCTGTCATTTACCGTCCGTTCCTGTCATTTACCGTCCTTTCCTGTCATTTACCGTCCTTTCCTGTCATTTACCGTCCTCTCCTGTCATTCTGCGTCCTTTCATGTCATTACCCGTCCTTTCCTGTCATTTACCGTCCTTTCATGCAATTCAGCGTCCATTCGTGTCATTTACTGTCATTACGCGTCCTTTCCTGCCATTTACTGTCACTCAGCGTCTTTTACTGTCCTTTCCTGTCATTGAGCGTCTTTTACCATCCTTTCCTGTCATTTACCGTCCTTTCCTGTCATTTACCGTCCTTTCCTGTCATTTACCGTCCTTTCCTGTCATTTACCGTCCTTTCCTGTCATTTACCGTGCTTTCCTGTCATTTACCGTCCTTTAATGTCATTTATCGTCATTTCCTGTCATTTACCGTCCTTCCCTGTCTTTTACCGTCCTTTTTCTGTCATTTACCGTCCTTTCCTGTCATTTACCGTCCTCTCCTGTCATTCTGCGTCCTTTCCTATCATTTACCGTCCTCACCTGTCATTCTGCGTCCTTTCATGTCATTAACCGTCCTTTCCTGTCATTTACCGTCCTTTCCTGTCATTTACCGTCCTTTCATGACATTCAGCGTCCATTCATGTCATTTACTGTCATTACGCGTCCTTTCCTGTCATTTACTGTCCTTTCTTGTCATTTACCGTCCTTTCCTGTCATTTACCGTCCTCTTCTGTCATTCTGCGTCCTTTCCTGTCATTTACCGTCCTTTCCTGTCATTTACCGTCCTTTCCTGTCATTTACCGTCCTTTCCTGTCATTTACCGTGCTTTCCTGTCATTTACTGTCCTTTAATGTCATTTATTGTCATTTCCTGTCATTTACCATCCTTCCCTGTCTTTTACCGTCCTTTCCTGTCATTTACCGTCCTTTCCTGTCATTTACCGTCCTCTCCTGTCATTCTGCGTCCTTTCATGTCATTAACCGTCCTTTCCTGTCATTTACCGTCCTTTCCTGTAATTTAACGTCCTTTTCTGTCATTTACCGTCCTTTCCTGTCATTTACCGTCCTTTAATGCCATTCAGCGTCCATTCGTGTCATTTACTGTCATTACGCGTCCTTTCCTGTCATTTACTGTCATTCGGCGTCTTCTACCGTCTTTTCCTGTCATTTATCGTCCTTTCTTGTCATTTACTGTCGTTCAGCGTCCTCCTGCCATTTAAGGGCACTCAGCGTCTTTTACTGTCCTTTCCTGTCATTGAGCGTCTTTTACCGTCCTTTCCTGTCATTTACCGCCCTTTCCTGTTACTTACCGTCCTTTCCTGTCATTTACCGTCCTTTAATGTCATTTATCGTCATTTCCTGTCATTTACCGTCCTTCCCTGTCTTTTACCGTCCTTTCCTGTCATTTACCGTCCTTTCCTGTCATTTACCGTCCTTTCCTGTCATTTACCGTCCTTTCCTTTCATTTACCGTCATTCCGCGTCTTTTACTGTCCTTTCCTGTCATTCCGCGTCTTTACCTTCCTTTCATGCCATTCAGCGTCCATTCGTGTCATTTACTGTCATTCAGCGTCCTTTCCTGTCATTAACTGTCATTCAGCGACTTTTACCGTCCTTTCCTGTCATTTATCGTCCTTTCGTGTCATTTACTGTCATTCAGTGTCCTTTCCTGTCATTTACCGTCCTCTCCTGTCATTCTGCGTCCTTTCATGTCATTAACCGTCCTTTCCTGTCATTTACCGTCCTTTCCTGTTATTTACCCTCCTTTTCTGTCATTTACCGTCCTTTCCTATCATTTACCGTCCTTTCATGCCATTCAGCGTCCATTCGTGTCATTTACTGTCATTACGCGTCCTTTCCTGTCATTTACTGTCATTCGGCGTCTTCTACCGTCTTTTCCTGTCATTTATCGTCCTTTCTTGTCATTTACTGTCGTTCAGCGTCCTTTCCTGCCATTTACTGTCACTCAGCGTCTTTTACTGTCCTTTCCTGTCATTGAGCGTCTTTTACCGTCCTTTCCTGTCATTTACCGTCCTTTCCTGTCACTTACCGTCCTTTCCTGTCTTTACCGTCCTTTAATGTTATTTATCGTCATTTCCTGTCATTTACCGTCCTTCCCTGTCTTTTATTGTCCTTTCCTGTCAATTACCGTCCTTTCCTGTCACTTACCGTCCTTTCCTGTCATTTACCGTCCTTTAATGTCATTTATCGATTTCCTGTCATTTACCGTCCTTCCCTGTCTTTTACCGTCCTTTCCTGTCATTTACCGTCCTTTCCTGTCATTTACCGTCCTTTCCTTTCATTTACCGTCATTCCGCGTCTTTTACTGTCCTTTCCTGTCATTCCGCATCTTTTACCTTCTTTTCATGCCATTCAGCGTCCATTCGTGTCATTTACTGTCATTCAGCGTCCTTTCCTGTCATTTACTGTCATTCAGCGACTTTTACCGTCCTTTCCTGTCATTTATCGTCCTTTCGTGTCATTTACTGTCATTCAGTCCTTTCCTGTCATTTACCGTCCTTTCCTGTCATTTAGGGCGTACATCACTAATTCGGCTCCCATAGACTTTACATGCTTTGGAGGCTGTGTTCAAATCGATCTAACCTGAGTTAGCTCGCGAATTCTTCTCTGAAATTTTGATATGTTTTATATAACACAAACGGTATTTTATAACATATCTGAAACTCAACCCCGGGTCATCAGGTGGATTTTTAGCTAGAAGCCGGCACGTCAGAGTGTACTGATTTTGTTACTTATAAGTCGGCTTTTACCCGTGCATGCAACGTGTGTGTAAATCGGTCCGTAAAATTATGTTTCAGTTAAAATCACGTATTTTCTTTTTGAAACATTAAATATACATTCTTAGGAATACGCAGAACACAAATTTGACACAAAAACAATATTGATTCGTTTCATTTGCTACCATTCTTTCCGTCAAATAGGAACTATTATCGTACTCAACTTTGCCGGAAGTGCCGCGTATTATCGAATTAGTGGTGTACGCCCTTGAAGAGCACTTTTTTTCAAAAGTCATATCAATCATATACCATTGTTTTCAGTGTTAAATTTTGAGTTTAAATGCCAAATCTTATAGAATTCTGAAGTATAGTTTTAGAGATGTAGTCATTTGAAGAGGCGTATCGCCATGCGTAAATTTGTATTTTGCGCGTGTTTTTTTAAAACTCTCCACGCGTGGAAATATGCATATGAAGTGCTATCTTCAGTGGTTCCGGCGATTTGATAAAAGTCGGTAAGGTTTCCTCTGTATGTACCGTAAGTGCGCAATATTGATTTTGTCTTTTATTACTTTACGAAATGGCGCTATTTTATATATTATGGCGCACGGCACGTGCATAACAATTTTGACACCAATTGTCACACTTCATAAAATATGGAGCAATTGTCCGAGCTTTATCTAACTCTAAACCGAAGACGGGCAGATAATTGCTTAATTGTGTACGCTTTGTTAACTGTATATTACCAGAATCAATGGCTTTTAAATGGCTACTATATATTACTAAAATACAAAACTAGAACAGAATGTATAATTATATAAAAATTCATGACAATTTTCTTTTCACAACCCATTATTCGATTAAATCTTTTAACAGAACACCTTCGCAACGGTGGAACAGGCGGTGTTAATTTCCATATCCGCGTGGCAGGGATAGGTATGTATAAACCCTAATATATACTATAAAAAGCTGTATCTCCACTTCTATACCACCAATGCCACATTTGATACCTCTTTTACCAAATTTAGAAATACTAGCGGCGTACCCTCGCTACGCTCGGGTCCCCGCTAGATGGTTATGCCACATTACCTACCTCTGAAACCACATAACCCCTTCACCCCCTCAACCAGGTTGATTTATAACCATATTCCTCCTAAATGCATTATAAACCCTTTACAACCCCCACCCCCATTTAGGTTGATTTATAACCATATCCCTCCTAACTCATTTACCGTGGCTACTTTATTAACCCATACCTCTCAAACTGCATCAAGCTAACCCGTTCTTTTAAAGCCACATAAACTCCCTACAACCCCCAACCCCCACTGTACACCAACCAGGTGGATTTATAATCATAACCCCTAACCATTTCCCGTGGCTACCTCATTAACTCTTAACCCTATCCTAAAACATTTCCCGTGCCCCCCCCCCCCCCCCCCCCCCCACACCCATACACACACACAAACCAGGTTTATTTATAATCACAACCCTCAAAGGGTATACACCACCAATGCACTATGGGATAGCACGTCCGGTAAAAGTTTATCACAGCAATAGTTCCTTTTTGCGGTACAAATTGCGAGATTTTGACATATTTTTTTCAATTATATCTATTAGTATTAGTTTTGGGTATTACACATTTTTATGAGTGTGCACAGTACATATTTCAACAAAAAAATCGCACTAATTTGAACATTTTAAAGTTTTAAACGACTGGAATCGGGGAAGGTCCGTCCTGGGTTTTGGGGCGTAAATAGAGGGCAGAAATCGCTACATCAAATTCATCGCATACTATTGAAAAATCTAGTCCAACACTTTGCTATTTCCTTTTGATATGTTTTGCGGACATCCCTTAGGAATAATCTCTGTAAATTTCATATAAGGATGTATGGGATAACTCCAGTTAGAGCCGATTGCTTGACCCCTACTTTGCACGTAGCGTCTATAGGGGGTGCATTGGTGGTGTGTACCCTTGAAGCTGTGGGCTCCAACTGGGCATGTTGGTACCAAAAGACGTTGGGCATCAACAAAATTCTCAATGAAATCTCATATATACATGATGATCAACACGCGGGGCAATGTCTAGTTAGGCCTACATTGTTTAATCCTTTCAAAAATCGTTTTTTACTTATCATCTAAATGTTGTCGTTTTCTTTGGAGGTTTTCAACAAGAAACACCTTGAAAAAGCCAGGACATTTTAGATTTCATATGATGAATCATACACACGTGTTCGAATTAAAACTCATGAGGTTTTTATTCTTTTAAACGAGTAAATGATCAGTAAGGTTGAGTCACGACTTTCTTTGACACGGTTAAGTTCTCAAACACAATTCCACTTCCAATGCAAATGGGATTAAACATGTTAAAAAAGCCGGGCTACGGGGTATGGGGGGCGTGGGGGGGGGGGGGGGGGGGGGTCGATAAGGAGTCTATTAAAGTTATTTCTAGTGATCTATGTGTTTTTGAATGATGATAAATACTAGGCCAGGAGCACTGAGAGGGGTCCTTTGGGTTTCACGCATGTCAAAAGACGCTTTAAAGCTAGTGAATTAAATGAAACTGCGTGTCGGGCGTAATTGTCGGGTCATATTATATGCGTTTCAGCCATCTGAATGTTAGGCCTATTCGCCTATAATGATCTTAAATTCAAGTAATTGTGAAATGAAAAGATTTTAAAATCGATAATAATGCTTAATTTTCCACTATCTACAGGGTAAACAATACGAGCGGACCTATATAGACTTTTCAGTAATCTAGTCAAAGGCCCTCTGGGAGAAATTTGCTTTAAAAAGCGCATACACGCGCACCTTCGCACCGTTAGAACATGCAATTTTGAAATTTCACGTTTTGACCATGTTTCTTGTGGAAAATAGTTTTCGAGTCATGCCAATTTTCCTAACCTTAACCCTAATCTAACCCTAAATCTAACCCTAACCCTAATCAAACACTAACCCTAACTTAACCTTAAATCTAAGCTTGATGTTTAAACACTAAACGATGTAGCCTTTTTAAGCCTTTACTATCGTCTGAAGATAGCAAATGTTAGATGCTATCTTCAAAAGATAGCAACCCATAAACACCTCCTTCGGGAGAAAGCAATGGATTCAGAAGACAGCATGCGTCGTAACTATACACAACGTACTCTGACGCCTACGGACGCGCGTTTGAAAGTCGCGTATTTGTACGCTTACGCCGTCAGCTGCTATCTTCTGAAGGAATCTCACTTTCGGGAGCTCGAAGATGAAAGGAAAATAGTTATTGCCGACGCTTTGGAACCCGATTGTTTATGTTGACGGAATAAATCGAATTCAAAATTAGAAACCAGCGCAGTGCAGGGGGTAATTTTGGAGCTGCTGAAAGACAAATTCCTTCTGAAGATAGTGATTGTATACCAAACGTCCCTAAATGTTGGTGAAACTTTCAGGATATCGTCAGCCAGGGGCGGACTGGCCACTGTGGCGTTGTGGCGATCGCCACATGGGCCGCTTGGTTTTGGGCCTCTCAGGGCCGGTTACTCAAATTAAGTTGTGGCCGTGTGAAAATGTATGACTTTGCGAAAATTTGTGACCGTTCGAAATTTTGTGACCGTGCGAAATTTTGTGACCGTGCGAAATTTTTTGACCGTGCAAATTTTTTTTTACCCTACCCCATGCCGTAATTCAAAAACTTGTCTTTTGCTAATGTCGGGTTTCTAGCATAGTCGTAGGCCTAACATTTTCCTAACTTTAAATCGTTAAAATCCATCTATCGTTATAATCATTGCAAAGCATTGTCTTTGGGCTTAATTTGATACCAAAATCAATTCCTAAATCACAATGGTCATTGAGATATCATCTTTTGAAGTGTCACGCATCGATCAAAATAAGGTGCAAAATGGTCGTCTAATTTCGACTTCCTATTATTTAGAGGTGTGCTACCTTACCACGGTATGATTACACGGTTGTACGCGCCACGCAACGCACAATGTCGTTCAATTCTAGTGGCATTTATGAGCCAAATTTGAGAGGTTTTTTTGCTGTTTTTGGAGCGAATTGTTAACCAATTTCACTGAAATAAACTTTAACGCCTTTCCCGTTATTTCCTCTATCTGTCACGCAAATAAGGCGCCACTTTGATCACAACTAACGGAGAAATAAGGATAACAAACACGCACACATACACCGTTTCCAGATTTATAGTAAGATGCCTTTATCATTTTTATTTTCAGACGGTGTCGTTCCCATGGAGCATTAGGCAATGGTGTTCCGGTCGTCTTTGTATATAGTTGTACATTTATAATGTAGTTAGCCTATATGTGAAAGTCGTATTCATTTTTTTTGTATTTTTGTATTTCATATGGATTTCTCAAGTATTGGTAGCTAACACTAACAGAGCACTTATATTCAGCCAGATAACAGCATGATGTCACGCGTTATGAACTCGCCTCCCAAATAGGGTGGTGCTGTAACATTCTTTAGCTTCATGCTGTCATTTTCCTTAAATATTTTTAAAACCACAAAAGCTAACTCAACAAATTTGGTATCATTTTAAAGCTCTAATAACAAGCTATCTGCCTGCCAAATGGCATTGGTATAGCCAATACAGAATGGGAGATACAGCTGTTTGATGTTTGGGGACTAGGGGTGGTGCTGGAAGGGGTACCGCCTGTACAAACTCAATGGGGATAAACACCATTTTGGTCCCATTTCAAAGGATATTTAGTAGTCTTTAAGTATGTGGTTCAACAGACTTGTCAACTATTTGTAACAACTAATTAATTATGGATAAGACAGTGATCATCAGCTTTCTTCCTATTCGCTACACAGTCAACATGAATAATCAACCTCAATTTACCGGTTTTATAAAGATGACTATAACAGAAAAAGTTTTCAAACTATGATAGCAAAAGCTGACAGAGCAAAAGTATTCATTTTTATAAAAACGTGTAACTAGAGGAATTCAGAAATGCAGTATATATCGGGGAATGGTTCATCCTTAAACAAATATTTCTGAGAATTCTAAAAATATATAAAATAAAAAATGGAGATATTCACTAGCCGGTATAATTGCCATACCGACGTTTTAACTTTGACAATTATATATCATCTAATGGGTAATTTCATGAGGAATTCAAATATATGTAAAAAAAATAATGTTAGGGTTAGGTATACAAAATATATGGATCTCAAATTAAAAATTAAAAAGATTTTATATTTTCCCGAAATGTCCGATCATACCATTTTAGTTCTTGGTCGTACTGTAATTTTAATGGCATATTTGTTATCCTCATGCAATTTCCCTTGTGAAAAGGCAGTGCATGATTGATATTTTGGGAACCGCTCAACATGGAATAAGAATTGAGCAAAGGAAAAGGGGACAATACGGTACTTATAATGCAGAAGGGGAGAACATCTCAGGACAAGAATTAGCAACTCCGTAGTATATAATATATATTGTCATAAGGCCATGCGTTTTAATGCAGGGATCAATGTGCAGCTTGAACTTACCCTCCTAGCTTGAACCTACCCTCCTCAAGGTTTATAGTCAAAGATAAGACGCCTAATCTTTGCCTAGTAATATTTTTGGAGAGGTGAATCTTGAACTAATGTATACATTGGACAGGTGAATCTATGGTGAATCTTCACCTATATTTCAACTTCTCCCACATATTACTATTGGACGAACATGGTGCACTAAGGTGAATCTTCACCCTGCAAATTGCAGGATAGACCTAATCTTGACCTAATTTATCATGAAGAAAGGTGAAATACAGGTGAATGCTTTAGGAGGGTATGTTCAAGCTGCACATTGATCCCTGCATAAGTTGGGCCGGTTTGGCGTTATATGCTTATTACAAATGTAAAATGCATGGAAATGCGGTTTACAAATTGTTTCTTTGCCAAACTTAAAACAATCACACATAAGTATACATTTTCTTAAAGCATTTTTTTCTACTTGTTGTTGATGCTGGCGCACCAACTATTTATTTGTATTTGTCATACAGGAAACACAGGAAACAATAATATATACATGTATGAACATTTAGTTTTAATATTCTTTATATAATAAAGTACAGTATTTAAAGGTAGATGACCCGATCAAATTCCGATTTTCAACTTGAAGTTTTCTATTCTACATGAAAGGTCATCCTTACAAAAGTCATGTTCCAAAGTTTGAGCTGCGTAGCTCTAATGGTTCTTATTTTAGACGCACAAGATGCTGTGAACTGTACCCATTGAGTAGTACACAAACTATATCGGTGGTTAGCACCATTCGCGGTAATTCGACGTTATTTCATCGATTTCTCCGTAATTATACCGATTTAGGCCGTCAAATTTCAGTATGATGATGAGAAAAATACGAGCTTTCATATGATATGAAAATCTCCGTATGTTTGAAATAATTCTGTGTTACGAAAATGTGATCGGGTCATCTACCTTTAATTATTGTCTTTCCACCTTTTATATAAACCCCATTTTTATTGCGTTTATATAATCTTCCCTTTCCAATGGCAATATGACTTTCAACTTGGAACATAAAATTAACTAAGCCCTTAAACAAACACTTGAAAAATCGGCCGTAAACCTGCACATCTTTTTCTGTATACATACAGTTTCCACAATAATATAATATGATTTAGTAAAGGGTCCGGATCAAAAATATTGTATCCAAACATTATTGAAAATTTTGTTAAACTGAGATCCATTCCAAAAATGGTATTTAAAAAGATCTCATGTTCTTAAAGCCTGCTAAATAGTGAATCTCACAATAAACTTGACTTCGAAAAAGTCCAATCCCAACGAGACTTATGATCTTGAAAAGATGCCTAATATGAATCAAAATGTCAATTGTTTAAACAGTGCAAAATTCAAATTTGGTAACCCAAAAATGATAAACATGTTTATTTGTGTAATGCTGAAGGTAATTGCTTTCCATTGGTATATACATGTAGCAAGTTGTAATCCATTTAAAGGTTGAATGTTTTGCGCCCGTCTCTTTTGAAGCCTGTACTACTATAGAAGTCAATGGGAAACCACTAACGATCAGCAATACAAAATTAGTGATAAAATAAATATAAACTACATGGAATTCAATTGCTGGGTGTTATATTATAGTGCTTCAATGATATAAAAAGAATATCAAAACATATTTTGACAATTGCATGTTTGTGACCCCCAATGGTCACATTTTGCTCCACCTGATCATCCTCCACATGATCATCGACAATTCATGTGGAGAATTTTGGTGATTAAATGCTAATTAGCAATTGCAAAGTATATTTGAACATATTCGTTACTTTAAATATGTTCTTCTCCATGAAAGATTTAATGTGATACCAATTGATCATTGTAGGTTGAACTGAACATTTACTGAGAAACTTACATTAGTACATCTTAAATCTCACGCAAGTGTAACATCTCCACTTATTTACCGGCCCAACTCAAAACGTATGGCCATATTTATTTGTGTAGATTATAGACAAACATTGTAGAAAGAAGATTTCCTCTATATCATATGTTTACGTATATTTTTTGTTGTTAAAATAAACAAAAGAAAGTTACAATTTACATGAATCTTGTGCAATTTGATTTATTTTGAATGGCAAAATAGTAAATAATAATGGATAACTAGATATTGCAGACAAAACCATTAGCGAGAGAGGGGAATTCACCTACCCCAACACTACAAGCCTCATTGAATTGACAATCGATAGTTTGATGGGAGAGAGTGTACAACCTTACCATGAAACGTCCGCCTATACACTCGGACAAAAGTGATCTGCAATGGTATAAAATACACTCTAAATGTGAAAGAGTGACTAATAAATGACCCGTTATCGCTCTTTTGGATTGAACTATTAGCCAATCAGGAACAAAGAGGGCGGACAATATCGTGTCCGCGTGTGACAAGAGGTTTTGTCGAAGAAATAGTTACCGCTGCATGAATTGAACTTTCAAGTATTCTTCACCGAATCCACTTTGTTTTAGGCTATTAACATTAAAACATGCTAAATGTAAAAGAGTGAAAGACAGCACAAAAAGAGTGATTTTGGCGATGGAATGACCCCTCCGTTTAGAGTAAAGTTCACTCTCCCTAAAAGAGCTAACAGAATTACTCTTTTGGAAGAGTGAACTTCATTCAAAACGATTGGTCACTCCGTTGGCTCAATGTAAGAGTGATAGTTCACCCTACACTGTAAAAATGGTGTGTTACAGAACCATGATGTAAGACACGTCTTTGCAATAGACATGTCTTCAACAATAGATATCAAATAAAACAAAAACAAGTGTCGCGCCTGAAGACACTTTGTAAGACATGACTCAACTAAGTCGGTTGTATAAGCAGTCTTCAATTAGACACAAGTCGTGTATTTATACAAGACATCTCGCAAGAAGACATGTCTGCTGGTTAGACACATGTCTCTAAACTCTACCTGCTACATGAGACGCGTCTTACAAATGTGTCTTCTGTCAGGATATGACTTGCATAGAGACGTGAATTGTGTCTTCATGTATTATGGCTTCATGTCTTAGAATGTGTCTTCAGGCAAGAAACGTGTTTTTGTTTTCTTCGTTATCTATTGTTGTTGAAGACATGTATATCGACAAGACGTGTCTTACATGGTTCTATAAGACACCATTTTACAGTGTATTTGAGTGTTTTTCTCTTTTTTATAAGTCAGAGTGTACATATATGTAAAATGCAAAAAGGTAAAACTCAATCAACAAATATTACAAAATTCGCATAAAGGCACCCAATAGGCTTATATGTATGTTAAGGCCATCTGCAATTGATTCGCAGTTTCCTGTTGGCGGGCGGGTTGGAATTGGCTATCGGGTCAACTAAGTCTTTTTAGTAGAGTCATAATCTTGGATCCGTCGCCATTTTCTTCATACTTTGGTTTCTTTGTGAATTTGTTAACATTCTAAAAGAAAATGAGCTCCCATGCATTTCTCAAAAGTGACGGGAATGTTCTTTAATAGTGCAAATTCCAAAATGGCCGCCATACAGGGGTCCGAAAATTCAAATGGCTCCGATTTTCAAAAACAATATGCTGTTTGGTACGGTTACGGTTTTAGATTTGATTTATTTTCAGGGGATTTTGTTGCAAATAGCGAGATCGCGTTTTTCCGGGTCGTATACATGTATATAGAAGCCATAGCCCTCTTTATAAGTACTGGTTTCATAAACGCTCAAATAATTATTTGAAGTTTTATTCATTTGGAAGTCAATAATGAATTGACACAAAAGAATTCTCACCTAGTTCCAATTTTAAAATCCTCAACAGGAAACTTTGAATTCATTGCAGATGGCAAAATCATACCATCAAACATATAGGCCTAACAAAATAAAGATCATGCTCTCTAAATGTAAAAGAGTGGATTTCCACTCTTTCAAGGAGTTAAACGCAATAAAACACGTTTTGAGTGGAAAAACACCGTGAAAGGGGGATGTTGTTTACACCACAATGAGAGTAAAAAAATAACTTTCACATTCAGTTATAGAGTGAAAAATGTTCCACTCTAAACGGGTTGTCGTGCGTTTCCTTCGCTCCTTTTCAAGTGAATTTTCACTCTTTCTGATACATTTAGAGAGTGGACTTACAAACGAAGGTCCGATCTAAGACATAAGCTGCTTCCTGGTCGTGGGCACCCTGGGTGCTCTATTCAACTGCCGGTTGCATGTGTCTATTTTTATAACACATTCCCTCCAATCGGCTTCGACCAGTGAGGGTGGCGATGGGTGAAGCTTAAATACTAGATCCTTCACCGCCGACATTCTTACAGGGTCAAGTTTGGGCTTATTGACCCCATTACAATTAGAGGTTTTTCTTTCTGTTTTAGTAAAAATGTCGACGACGATGTTACTTGCCAGTGTCTTCTTTTGTACGCCCTCGTTGACTTGGTTGATATACTGGTCCTCGCGTTTAAAAGTTACCTTAATGATGAAGCCGTCGCTGTCTTTCTCTACCTCCAAATTGTCGTACGGATCGGCAGCGGGCCGCCTCAGGACCCTTAAAGGCGTCCTCCTGGTTGGCGTTTGTCTAGAAAAACCTATCAAGGAATCGACTCGCTGCTTCAGAGCTGCTATCTCCTCCTGCTGCTGTCGTTGTTGGATCTCCAACAGCTGCACCCGTTGGCAGCTGCATCCGTCACAAACTCCGAGACATTCAGTGGAGTCATTCCCTATTGTGAAATTGAAAACCGTACATGTCTCGGAATTTGCGACGGGAGATGGCGCGGCAGATGTCATGTTCGAGGATTCCGTACCAATATCATGAATAGTTGATTGGTCCGATGGGAAAGCAAACAAACCTTGATTAGCGGGTCCGCTTCCTCCATCCATGTCTTGTGGCATGTTACCATGATCATCGGGTTCGCAACCTTCATCCACGCTCAGGCTGTTGGTAGTTGTGTTGTCGGGGGTGACGCTGCGCTGCTGGTCTTTCTTACGCAATGTTGCCATTGCCTTGGCAGTTACTTTCTTGGCTAGTGCGTCGGCCTTTTTTCTCTCCAGTGCCACCGTCAAAGTTGCTGCATGCCTGTCAGCTACCTCCAGTAACGTATCTACAGTTTCATTTCCATGAAGATCATATTCATGGTCAGCTCCACTACAGCTGTACGGTTTTATTTGTCCTGATTTGGTTTCCCTCGACATTTGACGGCAGCTGCCTGTAAACATTAATAAAATAAATTTAAAAAACAGCATCAAATCAAGCTCTTTTGAGTGGTAATATAACTTCTGTTGTACATTTGTGTGGAAGCTGTAGGTATTAATTCACCTGTCTGTTGTATGAAGCACTATATGACAAATCGAGATGCGTCTTTTTCTATCATGACGCACCCTATGCCACTAACGTGGCGGACCCTTGCCATACAATGTCGGTACCTTTAGTCAATTTTGTGCCACACCCTTGTCGGATTCTGACTGCCTCAAATGACTCGCCCACCGTCACACACCACTGTTTGTTGGGATACATGAAAATACTGTTTGAAAAGTGTCAAATTTTGAGATCTATCCTATATAATATATGTATCAAAAAGCACAAACCAACAAAATGATTGAAAGAGAAGTTGGCCGACTACATTGTTAAGCATTTACGATTTGTTAACCCTAACCGCACTGAATCTCACTAAATCTCACTGCCAGGCACGTGCTGCTGCATTGCCGCGATGACGTCACCTACCGCAGGCCTGTGGCCACGGAGTTTGTGGCCGCATAGCAGCTAGGGAGTTGGCTCAGTTGGTAGAGGGACAGACTTGGGTGCGGATGATCCCGCGATCGAATCCCGGGGGGTGCTGGGTGATTTTTTGGGTCAAAATAATAGCACTTTTCCCCCTCCCCCCGATACGCACAAAAACTAGCTTTACTGGTTAGGGTTAAAGAGCAGTATTAACAAATCGGGCTGAAATCACCATTTGCTTGTAAATCTAGAATGCTGTATAATTATTGGATAACTTACATTTTTGGTCACCACCAACTTCGAACGTTTGGCGCGCTTGGGTGTACTTTGTGCAGGCTTGTGTGCTTTTCGTGCTGCTGTACCTGTCTGTAATTATAAAAACAACGAAAGATATATCATTATTTATATGCATAACTCGACACACAGGTAGGCCTATGACCAAAGACCAAGGGAAACCGTTGAGAAATACTGACATAAAAAATGAGTTGTGCCGTGCCGCCCCTGGGATTCAAACTTGACACTAATGTAATATCGTCCATCACATGTACAGTAGAGGGATCACGGGCCCAAAAATAACTTTTTGGGGCATATAAAAATACATTATGTAAAACAGGCACATTATATACATGTATGTCTCAGTCGGTGATCATGGTGATAGAGTGTTATTTGTAGTAGCCTACAATATTGTATGTCCCCGGCCTAATAGCTATTGCACCGGGGGGGGGGGGGGGGGGGGGCACTGACATTGGAAAAAGGTAAGACCCCCTTTTTCACCCTCTGTTGCTAGCTCTTATGACCCCCTTTTTGAGCCTGCATCAGTTGTTATGAGCCCCAATTTTATTGAAAATTCAAAAATCGCGAAATTTTGCGTTATAAAGCCCCAATTTTGCGTTCTAACACCAAAATTTGCGTTATTTATCGAAATTGAAATTGATGCCAGTTCTCTGGTTCTCAAGACCTACTTTTTGAAAAAAAAATCAGTTCCTAAGACACTATTTTCGTCATAAAATCGACTCAGTTCAGTTCTGTAGTCCCCCTTTTTGAGACCCATACCCCCAAAAATTGAGTGCCTCCCCCCCCCACCCCCCACCCACCGGGGGCTATTGCCCGTTGCCAGTAGAATACTGAAGGTACGTGTACTGGAAAATTCGACGAATTTGAACTGATGGAAATGTACAATTAGGGCTAAATACAAATACATGAGAACTTATACCTCCGGTCTAGAATCTGGTGTTTCTTTTCGTGGAGCTTGCGCCCGTGAACGCCTTGTTGGCGGTGCTGATGTCACAGCAATAGGCTCTGTTAAATAAAATATGTATAAATGGTTATCAGTTGGTAAGACGCACTTTACGACCCCCGAGAGAGGTGCGTTTACCACAACATTCTTGACGGAGGGTACGTCAATTATGGCACCCTTTGGTCCGTCACTTTTCCGATATACCGCATGTTCTGTAAAATGCCTGAAATCACTCGATCGCTAATACTGCAAAGGGTTTATGAATTATAAATTATAATAGGCCTATAAATAGTATATAATATTATTTCAAATAGTCATGAGTAATAAACAACTTCGTGTCATGCTGATATTCGAGGGCCATGGTTGATAAAATCGAATAAGGGCAGACCCCCCCCCCCCCCCCCGCGAATCAAAAGTAGTTTTATTTTCAGTTGTCACGTGTTTTATCCAGTTCAGTCAACGATATCTGACAACGGGGATGCGTCCCCGTCATATGGTCCGTCAGAATCAACCAATGGTGCGTCACAAAATTGACCGAGGGTGCATTGTATGACAAAGGCCCGTCACTTTTTGACACAAGGGGTGTCATGGAATGGTACATCAGCCTTGTTTGTGGAAAGCGACTTTTCATTTCTGACTATCATCATGATCATGATAAATTGCTTAAAACATATTAAACAGTGATTACATGTAAGTATAAACTCACCAAGACTGCGTTGACAAAAGGCCAAGCATAGGATTAGGTCATCTTCGTGCTCACCATGTGTACTCTTGATGATAGTACCATCACCTGACAGCGTCGTTACAACTTGGATCGTTCTTTTTAGAAATCTCGCCGTGGCTTCTAGTGACACATGGTCGGCCCATTCTCCGTCTTTGGCCAAATCCTGAAGTAGGCCTGGTGTTACATGCACCTTCAGTGGATCAGATTCGTCCTGTCAAGAAGTCAAAATGGGATCTTTAATACACATTCGTTGTTCATGCTGTCATTACTGTAGTTTGTAATGCAAAATATGTTTTTAAAACACTTGTGACTATCAGTATCATGTGATAAGGGACGGGTTAAAGGCATATTATGTGCTCTTTTCCAGAGAGCGCCCTCTATTCATGATTTTTTTTAGAAAATAGATTTTCTTGCAGATTTACATTTCCGATCATAAATCATACATACATTCCAAGTTACAGAGCGATACGATTCCTAATTACCTCCAAATCATGGTTTTAGAGTGAAAAATATAAACTGTCGGGATTCGGACAGTTTATTTTCACTCTAAAACCATGATTTTGAAGTAATTAAGAATCGTATCGCCCTGTAACTTGGAATGTATGCATGATTTATGATCAGAAATGTAAATCTGCAAGAAAATCTGCTTTCTATTTTTTTTTTCGATGTTGAGGGCGTTCCCTGGAAAGATCACATAATCAGACGACGCTGGACACGGGCGTATTCACGAATATTGAGGTTAAAATATGCGAACGAGGTTACGTGATCAAGTGAATGGGACGAACGCTTAACAACGGTTTAAAATTCAAAATGGATACTGACACTGTGGATGGTTAGCCATTCACAGTGGTTTTAGGATGAAATAATGTTGTTCCAACGTGTGATGTTCGTGTTCACCGTCGTCTGACCACGCGTCTGACATAATACACCTTTAAAAGAACATCATCAAATCACCTACGTCATACAATGTACCACATGAGAGGGTTTGTTGACAACTCACGTGACACGGAATTCCCTCTGCACGTGGAACACCCATGGTCCCGACATGAAACTAATAATATTGGGAGTAAGCTTACCAAATTAGACAGAAGTTTCTGTCTCAGTTCATCTGCGGAGTACACATGAGTATTCCACCGTACCAGTTGGTCCGTCACGCAGTGAAAAAAACAATTCCCATCTGCCTCCACATCGGGCCGAAGCTGCAACTTCAGTTTTTTAATATTTCTTTGAAGACGATGCATGTATTTACGCTCGCTATCCCGCCTCTTTTTATCCTCTGCCGCAGAAGCTGCAATGGCAAGTTGCACGGTATCTTCATCTGCAATTCAATAACCAAACAAATAGTGACGTTTATATTAAATGCTTAATGTTATATAATAGTCTTGATTCGTTCAGGGGAGAGCGGGGCTAGTCCGCCCTTTTAATTTTTAGGCTTTCCTAGCGGACTCATTTTACAAGTTAGAAAGCTATCATACTTCTAAATGAAAGCTACGTTTTTAGCTACATGCCACATAACTTTTAGTGAGTGCAGGGGTAGAAAATAACCAACACTGGGCGGACTTACCCCACACTTCTCACGCAGGGGCAGGTTGGCCCTCATGATGGGCAAGCTCGTCCGGCTTCATCAGGGGCACCCAACGAGAATTTTGTGATATTACCTGACGTACTATATTTTTGGGAATTGGGTGTAAATTTGATCATGATATTGGTTTCTAATGGTTACAATAACTATTGCTATCATATTTATTATGTTTAACATGAATTTCATGTAAAAAGCTAAAAGAAATCCCTTTTTTAATAAAAAAAAAATTCACATTAACTGCTCCGCACAGCCAGCTGGTATGCGTACTAGCAATTATGTTTCCCAGCTAGGGGCAGTTGAAATGTTCGCTTTGACAGCTAGATAGCGATGAAAAATCTGCCAGCCAGCCAGAAGTTAACAAAAATCCAAAAGTTCACCAGCTACGAAAGTTTGTGAACATGTTATCAGCCAGGTATACTATAATAAACCACTGAAAATGATACGTTATTATTATATTAGTAATAGCGCCCTAATAACGAGTTTGTACCTACTAATTGATATTTTATTTAAAAAGTAAACAAAGACCACTTTTTAAATCGAGGGCGCCGTTTATTGCGAGACTCAATCGATTCCGCCATCGTCCTCTACATGAAAACGTCCTATCTAGCTGGGATATCATTCTTATAAAAACTCAGGCCCGAAAATAAGTGTGCTGCCAGCACATGTGTGTAGTTGAGATTGGAAAATGTGCTGTTGAAATCCCAAAAATGTGCAATTCAAATGTTGGCATACAAAGCTCATAGCATTAAATAAGCAAAACTGATTTTTAAAAATTAAAGTTCAACGCTTAGACTATGTATACTCGATTTGTATCTGCGCATGCGTTACCGACTCTCGTGTATACAGTGCATGTAATTTGATACACGACAATCTTGTGCTATTCATTATTCGGCCATAATGTATATTGGTTTGATTTTCGACGGTTGCCACGCAAATAATATAAATAATTTATTATCATGTTCATCACTATAGGCTTACGAGTTGAAAACACCTAATTAACTTGTAAGTACAAGTTGAACTAAACCATCAATAATAGGCCTGAATGATTGCCAAGTCGATTACTTTGAATGAAACAGCTCGTGTAAAGTCATTAAGGTAATTGTACATGTGAGTACTTGTGCATAATGCGCACATTTTTGAACGCTGGATTTTAAACTAATTATTAAGTGGAATCGGTGCTGCGTAAATATCTTCAATAAAATATTTAAGCAAATGCGAGTTTTTCAAGAGTGAGTTTCCAAATGCGTAGGGAATACAATGTTCTAGTGATCAAACGATCACTTAGACAAACATATTGCGGCTCAAAACCGACTTCGAAAATATAAAAAAGCGTATATTTGTTTCCGTAATGTCACACCATCGATGAACCCCGGGACCGGTACCCAAGCTAATTTTGATTTTGATTTTGTTTCCCCATAACTTGCGCAACCAAAACAAGTTTAAAACATCAGTCAAATCATGTTGCGTCACAATACGGACGCGAAAAAACAGCACCCCAAATCTTGGGTGGATAGGGCCTCATACACTTGAAGGGTAAGATAAATGAAATACATTTACGAAACTGAACTTCATTTGGAGCGCGAGTGTTTTCGCCTTGCTCATACAGAACAATATTTTGAACATCATGAGTGCCTGAAATTCGAAAAATACCTATTGATATTGATAATACGTTGAACATAACCCAGTTCTAACGGGCCTAAAATAATTGCCGTATCGATCAACTCGTATGATGCCATTAAAGTGAATAAATATTTCGTTATTGCATGGAAGTACGATTCTTCCATGGTTATTGTGAAGACCAATTTTATTGAGTGGAGCCGGCGCTTGGGCAAATGACCTAATGAATATTTTAAACGATAGCTGGCTGTCGATTAAGAGGATCAGACGGTGAATATATAGAGTGTGACATAAATTATTATAATAGCACATACACAGCCAGTCCAGAGTTCTACAAATTTCACTTACAGTACAGCTTCAGAGTGCTGTAAATTTGACATCGTAAATAACCTGATTAATTACAGCTCTGTAATTCTTACCCAACTTGGTGTGTGTGTTGAGTAGATGATTATTTATCTTATCAGTGTTGGTTAGAGGTGTCCTACTGTGAAAGTGGCGTGTATATTGTATTGAAGCGTCTGAGTTGCAGGGGTGTCGATGAGTGCTATTAATTCCTTATAGCACTCGGCAGCTGCGCTGCCTCGTGCTATAAGTCATACTAAATGATCAGCTATTGTAATTTCTTCCACTCATAATATACCGGGTGTCCCTAAAAAAAGGGTGCACGTGTTTACCCAACTTGTTGACCATGAAGTTCTAACATTTGGTGTAAGATGTTAACATATATTGAAAGACCAAACACCTGGCTTTCAGATGCTGCTTATTTCATCTGATTCGGATTTGTCAATCCTGATATATGTACAATTAACTAGAGCTACCCAGAATCGATGTTGTGCCACTTTACAGTTTAAAAGGGTTACTCCTAAGATACAACTTCCACTTGTACGATTGCCCTTCACCAGTGTTATGCAAAATAACATTTGTATTGAGATTAAATAGGTTTAAATAATAAAATGAGTGCCTGTGTATCCAAGCAGAACTGAATAATAAAGATGTTTGTTACATGATTCGAACCAGTCCTTTTGACGAGGTTTCACAAAATGTTTATTGGGCCTACATTTTCAAAACAAAACAAGACAGACGTCTATAAGGCTGGGTGCGGCCTCAATTCATTAGAAGAGGGTGTTTGTTCATGGTCTTAAAATATCATGAAACGAGAAGTCCAGCAGAAGTCACCAGAGAGTTTGCCATTCATTTCCCAAACACTCACGTACCATCTAGGAATACACCTATACAAAGGAGTATTGGAAATACTTGGTAGATGGTACAAGCACCAATATGAATAAAGAACATTCTGGAAGACTAAGATATGAAAAGTGGCAGGACACAGTAACACGTTGAAAACGTGCGGCGTGCACTTCAGAATATATGCTCGTAGAAATCCATTACCACATATGCCAAGGACATCATTTTTGTTCCTCAGCCTCTTTTAAACAATTCTGGTCAAATGCACAACCCAATGTTTCAAGACGATTGATGCCCATGGTTAGACCAATGTTAGTATCGTTTTGACGCTCATAATCATTCTTTTTGTAAAAGTGGCACAACGTCGATATTGGGTATAGCTTTGATAAACTGGGTATATCTCAGGATTGACAAATCCAAATCAGATCAAATAAACGGCATCTGAAAGCTGAATGTTATCCCTTTTCGTGTGTATTACCATATTTCATCAAACTTTAGGACTTCATGGTCAACAAGTTGCTCAAACATGTGCACCCTTTTTTAGGGACACCCTGTACATCCGCTCAAAAAACATGTATTCGATGGCTTTTGGTGGTAATGAACATTGATGAAGCGTTGCCTGGAAACGCATAAACACAAACTGACACGCTTCATTATTCCAAAATATCCCTAGTAGTTTTCCAATTTCAAAACTTCTTTGATTAGAAAGGATACTGGATAGGATTTAATTAAAGGCCTTTAAATAATTTTATCACCACCGTTCTTCTCTAATTTTAAACAGCGCAATTCTAGAATTTCGGATGTTCCAAAATATAATGAGTTTTATCACTGAAAAATAATTTGGTGTCATTTTGACACTAAAACAAGCGTCAAAAAATGGGTCCTCAGTTGGCCACCTAAAGGTGTCAAATTGACACCATTATGGGTGTAAAATATGACACCTTTGGGTGTCATATTCATTTTGACACCTAGGGTGGTTACCTGAGGACCCATTTTCGAAAAATGTCATTACACCCCAAATGGGGTGTAATATTGACTCTCTTAAGAGTCATATTGAGATAGCACATGTTTAGGAGCCGGTAAGAATGGTAAGTACCGATCTGCTCCATTTCCAGACATCTGCTCCATTTCCAAATGGGGTATAATATTGACTCTCTTAAGTGTCATATTGAGTTTAACACCCTAAAGGTGTCAAATTGACACCATTATGGGTGTCAAATTGACACCATTATGGATGTCAAATATGACACCTTTGGGTGTCATATTTATTGTGACACCTAGGGTGGTTACCTGAGGACCCATTTTCGAAAAATGTAATTACACCCCAAATGGGGTGTAATATTGACTCTCTTAAGAGTCATATTGATATAGCACATGTTTAGGAGCCGGTAAGACTGGTAAGTACCGATCTGCTCCATTTCCAGACATTTTTGATAATAATTATGATACAATTAGCGTAATGTAAGACGTCCGTATGAAAAAGACGACCACTGAGCCAGATAAATCGGGCTACATGTATATGTAATGCTGCACATATCATCGTATGCATGCATGACGAACACACACATACATGTAGTACTAGTAGGTCCATGCACTGACACACAGTCCAACAAAATGCTAGTCTCTGACTATGAAATTGTAATTTATTTCATCAGTTAGTTGGCGCAATATTAAACAACATGAACAAGGCTTACATTACGCTAATTGTATCATAATTATTATCAAAAATATCTGGAAATGGAGCAGATCGGTACTTACCACCAGTCTTACCAGCTCGTAACATGCAAACAAAATGGCGACGAGAAAACGCATGCGTTGATATGTTGATAGACGCCCAATTTGGTGTCAGAATTACACCAATTGGTGTCAGAATTACACCAATTGGTGTCATGCTGCTTCGACACCTCTAAAAACCGTGAGCTTTCCCGCCAACTATTGACGCCCTTGGAGTTATTTCAATTAATCTGACACCAGTTTTGGTGTAAATCACTAAATGATCACTGAAAGGTGTCCGTCGGACACTTAACGGTGTCACCGTAAATTATGTGTAAACCCATATCATTGACGATTACACCAATTTTGGAGTCAAAATAACACCTTTGTAAGTGTCATTTACAGTTGACTCCAAGAAGGCGTCGCTGTGACACCAATTTATTTTTTCAGTGTAGGAACGTAAATTGCCAACACTATGAAGATCATGGCCTGGATTTCTTGACGTTCAATATCTGAATGACTTATTTATGTTATATGTACCCACATGATACACTTAATCGCATGTATCTAGGCTGAGTTCTATCGAAATAAAACCTTTCATGTCGTGTCGGTTAATATTAGCACTGCTGTCGGTCAAGGGAGGGGAATCATGGTTATGACGGTCAAAAGTACGAGATAGAAATTATTCGCCAAGAAGCTCATTTAAAGCCGAAACGTACTTGAATCATGGCAAAATAGTGCAAATGCCAAACAGCCCAAAAAATGTACACGCTATGCGCGCATTTGTTCCCCCTCAATATGAAAAGCCTAAACACATTACTGTAAACGCATAGTACTAGACAATATTTGGATCATGTACATATACAGTTTGTAATAAAACATGTGTTTAAGATATTAATTTGTTTTATTATTATGTTGTTTCCAAAAATGATGTAAGAGGGGGGTGGGTGACAGCTTATCGTTGCCTTACAAATGTGTGCACAGTTGAGGTTTTTCCTTATTTTAGGCCCTGTAAAAACTTGCCAGCCAGCTATATAGATTGTTATGACTTAAAAAATCGTTTGCCAGACAGGAATTCATTTGATAAGAAAACAGAACCAGTCAGATTCTAAACATCATGGGAGCAGATATTTGCCAGGAAACCTCGTTGGGTGCCCCTGCTTCATACTCTCTAAATGTATAAACAAGAGTGGGTTTTCACTCTTTCAATGAGTTAACACATGACAACACGTTTTTGAGTGGAAACACTCTAAATTAAAACGAGTGAAAGGGGATTTTGTATGACAATGTTCAACTCTATTGAGAGTGATTAATGTTCACACTCATGGAAATTGTCCACCCTAAAACGGGTGGTCCTGCGTTTCACTCCCGTCACTCCATTTCGAGTGAATTGCTACTCTTTCCACTCGTTTTACATTAAGAGAGTATAGGCAAGTTAAATATTGCAACTATCAGTTATTCCATGTAAAGATTTTGAACAATCGCTGTGTTGTCTCTAGATTAATGCAACATTTTTAATGACAAATAATGTTACTTAAATTATTAAAGAAAAATTCAATATAAATCCTAATGGGAGATGTAAATTCCACCAGTCTGATACTTTTTCAACAGTCACGTGATGAGAAACACGTGTTAGGCGGACTCGCCCCGAGAGCGGACTAGCCCCGCTCTCCCCCACAGGCATATGCAGGCCGGTAGAATATTAATAGTTCAGCTTAAATTGACGTGTTTTCTTTCTTAATCGTCAAAAACATATGTACGATAATCCATAAAACACAAATTTGATATCACAAAAATACCCGTTAAATTGATGCCGTTTTTGCCCGTTTCCGTGAAAAGAATAGCACACTAAACTTTCAAATATTGGAATTCAACAAAACAGGTGTCAATTTGAAGATATTGGCAACATATTTAATTTGGTGAATCATGTTAATCAAGTAACGAGTTCTGGTGATGGCCATTTGGAATTCTCCAAAAGTAGTCGAAAACCTACACCACGAATGCCACTTTGAGCCACAAATTGTTTAACCTTTTTATTTTAATAACCAATGTTCTTAAAATGACTAACAAATGTACAGTTCATCACATTCCTCACATGTTTATTAGCTGATGGAAATCAGAAGTGCATTCTATTCCATATTTGTACATCAGGTTCCTGCAAAATGCACTATATATGAAGAGCTTTGTTGCAAAAGGGCCACCAGACCACCCCGACATGTTAATCATTTTGCACAAGTGAATTTGTATTGAGAAGTCCATGGAATTAATCAAATTATTGTATGGCTGTGTTCATTACTGTTTCTATGACTTGGATTAGTGCATCCATATGCACGCCAATTGAGGCCCCAAACAATACATACAAACCACATTCAACATAATGAATAGCCATCCATAATAATGCAAAATGAGTAAAAAGGCAGAAGTGGATGTAGGCCCTTTTGCAAAGCAGCTCTTCATATATATATACGTAGAAGAAAAAAAACTCGATCCGTATTTTATGTGGAAATCCTAAAAAAATGATGAAGTTTAGCTAATACAACATGCGTAACTAAATATCTCAAGTACCTTTATAGTAGTAAACTAATGGCAGTTGGTATGATTGATAGCTGTGCTAGGATGAATATTGTAAACTGACAATCAGTTCGAAATCTTATCAAATATGCAAATTAACTAATCTATTATTCAATCTCAAAACGGCGGCAAATTAGATGACTATCAGCGCCATATTTTTGACATGATTATATTCATTAGACATGATAGGTACATTTACAATACAGGGTGTCTTAAAAAACCCCGTGCACGTGTTTACCCAGCTTATTGACCGTGAACTTGGTGTAATTTGGTGAAATTAGTGTAACAATTGTATACATAGTGATAGCCGTAACGGTAAGCTTTCATATTCCGTTTATTTCATCTGATTTGGATTTGCAATGAATAGAAAGGGTTACTCCGGTCCGGAGAGAGGGGTTGTTACCACCGGGGTTACCACCCCCTAAAAAATCCAATCCGAAATGCAGAGTATGCTTATTTGGATGTTATAGCTAGAGGTCCCCTCTATCCATAAATACTAAAACAAGTACAAAAATCTCGAGGGCGAGGGGAGGCCATGAAGTAATGAGGTTTGGGCGGCAGAGTTTATGAAGAAACGTGATACTAAATTGCGTACCAGGACGGGTCACGTGGTGGAATGAAATAGTAAAACAAAACGTATAAAGCTCAGTGTGGGTAATACCTATGCATACACACACGCATCCACTACGCATAATTAACAACAGCAGCATGCATAGGACATGATATCTCCCGTCATACATAAATCCATGCAGACCAGTGGTTCTCAACCTTTTTGCCCCACGACCCCTTTTGACATTCCTGGTCAGTACCATGACCCCAAAACAATTATTTTTATAAAAACACCAGCCGGATATCGTGAATGAAACTGCTTAGTTTAGATGCGAGCGTAGAAATATTTTGCATATTTGAACGTTTCTTTCTGGTTTTTCTAAGCTTTTTTAAAGCGAAATGTAACACGGTTCCCCCCAAGACTTATATTTAAGAGCCATTCATGACCCCATGGAAAACCCCAAAACGACCATCAGGTTGGATCGGATTGCTATCTTCAGTATGGGCCGCCATTTGTGTCAAAAAGGTCTCAAATAATAAAAAAGGATATCAAATAATTATTAAAAAGGTCTCAAATACGTAGAAAGGTGTCAAAACGTCGCAAAGCTCTCAAATACAGAAAAGGTGTCAAAACACGTAAAGGTCTCAATAACAGAAAAAGGTCTCAATAACAGAAAAAGGTGTCAAATACACGAAAAGGTTTAAAATTCAGAAAAAAGGGGTCAAAATCACGAAAAGGTCTGAAGCAGTCTCGTTATATTATTAACATCTTTCTACGTATTTGACACCCTTTTTTTTATTATTTAATACCTTATTTAGATTTGAGGCTTTTTTTACCTAAATAACCGCCTATATCGCGCCGATTATGTCAAAAAGGTGTGATAACCACGATAGGGTCTCAAGGAGTCTCGTTGTCAATGTTGTATTCGTCATGGCAAATGGACGATGTTTATAAAACTCTATGTAATGTTGCACGATAGTTTTATTTTGTGTTACTTATCTTCGAGTTTCATTTTCGTGTTTCGAGTTTCGATTTTCTAGTATCGAGTTTCGAGTTAATATTTTCGAGTTTTGAGATTCGCGTTTATAATTTCGAGTTTATAGTTTCGAGTTTCGAGTTTAGTTTAATATAATAGTTTATCCCCTTGTATTGAGTAACAAATCTACCTCGAAATTAGGAGTTTTCGAGTTAAAAATTTCAAGAAAATGAAAAATATTGGCCCACTCTAAAGACCCCATTTAAAAAAATCTACACTCGAAAATGGGTCCAAAGTTCGAGTCAAGGTTAAAGCATAGCACAGGGATATTCCTGGATTTTTTGTTTGTTTTTTTGATCGCATTGTATTGTACTTTAGAATTCCAAAAACTGTTTTTTATAGAAAACAATTGGCCATAAGACACCATTTTCTTGAAATTTTAAAATTGATAACAGGTCCAAATTTTGAGTTAGATTTGTTACACAATACAAGGAGATAAACTATTATATAAAACAAGACTCGAAACTTGACACTCGAAAATATTAACTCGAAACTGGAAATTATAAACACGAAACTCGAAACTCGAAGACATAAACTCGAATCTTGAAACTCGAAAATATTAACTCGAAATCGAAAATATAAACTCGAATCTCGAAATTATAAACTCGAAACTCGAAATCATAAACTCGGTAATCGAAATCGAAACAGTCCAGTAAGCATGGTAAGACCATATAAACTGCTCACAAAAAGTATCGAAACACTTAGAAATGATCCAATATATAACGGCTCGAAAAGGTATGCATTGATTGAAGCAAATAACCAAGTGCATAATTTTGTTCTGGGTATTTTGACACCTCGATCGTTGAGATACGATGTTGCGGAGCGGAGTTATTGTCATTTCAATGGTCGTGGGTCCAGTTTCAAAAGTGACACTCATTCCTATTGAAAATCACGAATCTGATCATTCTAAACAGTAAAGCGAACCTCTTTCTATAGGATGATTGCCACTTTTGAAACTGGACCCACGAGCATTGAAATGACAATAACTCCGTTCCGCAACATCGTATCTCATCGATCGAGGTGTCAAAATACGCAGAACAAAATTATGCACTTGGTTATTTGCTTCGATTAATGCATACTCTTTCGAGCCGTTATATATTGGATCATTTCTAAGTGTTTCGATACTTTTTGTGAGCAGTTTATATCTAAAATCTATATGGTAAGACTACTATAGTCTATCCATCTGAGACCGATCTTCCAATCATGTGACCGAGCCGTTCCATTGACTGGGAGAGGAGGCTATTTGCTGACGAAAATATCGATTGAATCAGTAGAGTGAAAAACGGCCATAATAAGAAATAATTATGTTACCCACCTACTTTTATCATCATAACCCAAGTTGTGCCATGAGAGTCAGTTTAATTGACGTTGTAAAGACAGGTATAGCTTTCCATTCCAATTTCTCCATTTCAAAAAAATGCTTTCAATTTGGCAAGCACTGGCGGCATCTCATCTTTAATGGTCTTAGTTGAGTGCCATTTTAAGCTCTACTGTACTACAGGCCTCTGATAAACTTTATTTACGGTTTGTCAACGCTCAAATTGTATAATATTTGTTTGAAAATGAAAATCGTACCTTTCAACATGTTCAATATTGATACCATATCATTGTAAGCGTATTTGTTTCTTTCTATGCTTAACAAGGAAATCTGATTGGTTCGAACATAGGGATACGAAGTTTCATTTTTACAACCATTTTATCGTAGGCCCGGCCAACCTGAAAATAAACATTATTTACTGTTGGAAACATTACAAGATAGCAAATAAAAATTAAATGTGGCCTCCTACATTATGCTAAATGTTTAAAGTCCATCACTTTCGATCTTGTTCAGCTTTGTGATTTTATTCATATGCCGAAATCACAGGTGACGATTAGGGTAACTGTTCAAAATCCATCACTTTCGATCTTTTTCAGCTTTGTGATTCTATTCATAGGCCGAAATCACAGGTGACGATTTCAAAGCCTTTTGATTTCAGATAATGCGCAAATGGTTCGATATTTGTCTCTCTTTGAATGGTAAACTAGACGTAGCTGCTATGTGCATGCGTGTGATGAGAATAATATGCATTGGAACAATGTTGTGTGTTTTTGCATAAGGCAGCTTAATAATTGTTTCAATTCACATTATAGATGAGGTTCGACTGGAGGTTGGAATAAAATGGGATCCTTCGACAAATAGCAAATATACGCCAGAAGACAGCACATCTTATTTTTGCTCATCTCCCCTGCCCATCCGAGCACCAAAGATCGCTCTTCGATGGATAGACTATAAGCAGTAAATGAAAATACATTAGTCGGCATTATTTGATATGTAATCATGTTATTAGACCTTCAGAAAATGTGTTACCTCTTATGCAGTGGCGTGCGCAAAGGGGGGGGGGGGGGGGGGGGGGGGGGGGGCAGTATTGTAAAAAGACGTGGGGGGATGTACTCCCAGTCGGGGGAAACTAATGCTAGTCGGGAACACGACCCGCGCTATAAGATTTGTTTGTTGTGGGGTGATGCTGAGACGAATATACCTGAAGGGATAGGCAGCTCCATGTATTGCTATTCAATTCTACGAACCAGGTCTTGCACGGTATTGTTCTCAAACCAACCCAAGCAGAACCTACAAAACAGGCTGTGCGCATGCACACGCATGCGTTGATTTGTCCTGCTCTCACTTCTGGGTTTAAACCATGATCATGATGATTACGCATACAGACTGGGATAGATTTCTAAAATGATTACGCATTTATATTGCTACAAATATGGTATTTCAGAAAAAGTATGCCAATTAAAACCTACTAGTGCCCTACTTTAACCCATAAACAATGTATTATGATATTCAAAATTCATAATTTGTGTTTAGAATTTAGATTTAATGTGAATTGAAACACAACACATTTTGTGTTTTTATACATTAACAGATAAGTGTATCAGCTCAGCCACATCTGAATATTTGTATTTCAATTCATATTAAATCTAAACACAAACCATGCACTTTGAATATCATAATACATTGTTTATGTATTGAACTATGGTAGGTTTTAATTGGCATACTTCTTATGAAATGCCATAATTCTAGCAATATAAATGTGTAATCATTTTTAAAAATCTATCACAGTCTGTATGTCGGTGAACGTCCGATACTACAGTGTGTTCAGGTTGTTAAGAAGATCGTAACACACGTGTGGATAACACTAAATTTGAAATAGCGCGGTAACTCACATAATGAGGTCATGCTACATATTAAACTGAATGACGATAATCGATTGGTATCAAGCGTAACAATATCCGTGTTAGACTTGCACCGCTGCACATAACAGGAATGAATAGAGCTGCTTATCCCTTCAGGTATATTCGTCTCAGGGTGATGGGACCCAAAATGTCAACTTTTCTGCAATTTTGAACATTTAGTTGACAAATTTTATACAACAGTCTGCTCAATAACGGAAAATGATATAGAAAATCCTAAACTGATATATACCATTTGCTATTGACTGGTTTTTTGTACTGCTATTTGTGGACTGAGCGGTATTTTTTTACCGTACTAATTTTTTTTGAACCTACTTACCCCCCCCCCCCCCCCCTCCCCCATACTTACGTGAAATTCACGAGGTGACTGGAACAAAAATTGGGACTACATTTACTATATTCTGAGCCGCGGGGGAATTTCATTTATGGTCAGGTGCCCCCCCCCCCCACTCACAATATCCTGCGCACGCCACTGCTCTTATACACAGGGTTCCCGGGTACAGTCATCAGATACCGATCAGTGCTATAGGCAAAAAGATCATTTGTCAATTAAGGTTTCTTTCTTCTTACTTTCTTTATTTGAACATACATTTTTACAACAACAGTGTAACTCGTCTACTCGACGCCAAATAAAAATAAATAACATATCTAGCGTCCTAATTTTATCCAAAAAGGAAGGAGGCGACCCATTTTTTATTGTTGGCACTTTTTTTGAGCAAATCATCCTGATTAGTGACAAACTTTGTAATCCAAAAATAGACACTGGGACGTAGGTCTGTATCAATCAATCTAGCACTCTCCATCTAGGGGATAGATGAAATGTGGCTTAAAATGAAGCTAATATATGCCTGATCAATATTTTACCTTATCCCACGTTCGTAGGTGGCACATTATGACCCTAGACCTCGATTTAGGGTCAAAGGTCACATGTGTTTCAATGGGAAGTCAAAAACTAAATTTAACATGGTAAAAAAACTAAAAAAACTAAAAAATGAGCTATTGACTATAAAAAGTATGTTATATTGTTGGGATAAGTGTTTTAAACAAAAAAGTCAATCACAACTTTGATCGTAGATCAATAGTTTTTGAACTGTGACCTTTTGAAAATTACAAGTTGGCCAAAATAGACCATTTTGGTCATATTTTCGCAAAATTGGCACAAAAATGACATGATATCATCATTAAAAAAATATTTTGACTCATTATGAATTGATAAACCATGTTATAATGTTGGTATATAGATGTACCTTACATTACAACACATTTCAAAAATCAATGGTATGTTGATGCCATGGCAACCAGCATTAATATCCTTCAAATCCTTTAAATTTGACTCAGATTTTACCCATTTTCGATGAATTTGAAGGATATTAAAGCTGTTTGCCATGGCATGCGGACACCATTGACTTTTGAAATGTCTTTTAATGTAAAGTTCATCTATAAACCAACATTATAACATGGTTTATCAATTCACATTGAGTCAAAATATTGTTTTAATGATGATAACATGTCATTTTTGTGCCAATTTTGCAAACAAATGACCAAAATGGCCTATTTTGGCCAACTTGTCTTTTTCAAAAGGTCACAGTTCAAAAACTATTGATCTACGATCAAAGTTGTGATTGACTTTTTTGTTTAAAACACTCATCCCAACAATATAATATACTTTTCATAGTCAATAGCTCATTTTTTAGTTTTTTACCATGTTAAATTTAGTTTTTGACTTTCCATTGAAACACATGTGACCTTTGACCCTAAATCGAGGTCTAGGGTCATAATGTGCAACCTACGAACGTGGTATAAGGTAAAATATTGATCAGGCATATATTAGCTTCATTTTAAGCCACATTTCATCTATCCCCTAGATGGAGAGTGCTAGAATTGTTTTCTGAAGGAATAAAACATGCACGGCCTACAGTCTAAAGAGGAAGAAGCCTCTTTGAATTGTTTTTATTTAATGGTTCTAAGTGGTTGGTCACCACAAAACTTGTTTAAAAATGCATACGTAAGAAACAAAGCTGCTACTATCATCTTAAACTCTGAAACACTTGAAAAAAAAAAAAAATGACTAAAAAAATAAAATAAAATAAAAAGGAGTTTGAAGCAGATCCCAAAAAAGGAAGCCGGAGGGAGGGAACGCTAAACATGTATTGTTTGTTATTATGCCTAATATGTACATACAATTAACAGGACGAAAATATATTAATAATATAATAATATTCATGTATACAATATACTAAAAGGGTTGATTTCATGATCTTGCATTTAAGAAGTTCTAACAGCCAACGCATGTTTAAGGTATGTTAAGAATAAAAAAAAGCAGAACAGGCATCGTTGTTAGTGGGCAGTAGCGATAAGGAAGGATACATTATTCCGGGGGGGGGGGGGGGGGGGGGGAGGCAGTGAACATACCAAGCGGGTACACATGCGCGTCCAAGCGCCTCTGAAATGGACCCTAAATGGCGTAAGACAGAACACTATTGTGATACCCCTAAATGGCGTAACACATACAAACCATACCCTAAACGGCGTTACAAACACTCAATAATGCACCCTATATGGCGTAGTAATGCTCAAAATAATCTAATTCACGATCATATGACATGCAAACAGAAATGCATGTCATATACGTCATGTAGGCCTATAATGTATGCAAAATAAATTCCACACTTGTGACAATGTATTAAATTGAAATATATTGAAGATTTTTTATTGAACAGTCACACATACAACAATTAGTACCCCCTAAACGTCGATATTTCAATGCTATAAAAGTGCGATTCCATCTAAACAGCCCGAAAAGTACCCCTTTTCGTCGTCGACGTCGTGTAGTGAAATTCAGAGCCTTTTCGACGTTTTTTTTGGACGCGCATGTATACCCGCTTGGTATGTTGACTGCCCCCCCCCCCCCCCCCCCCCCCCCCCCCCCCGGGACATTATTATTGTCTTTTATTTTATACATATATACATTATACATCGACGGTCGACGATAATCATCACCTTCAATTACAACAAAGAAAATAAGAACTTTGGATACACGTGTTATAATGTATTTTGCTTAGAATTACTTTATGGCCATGTGTTTTGAACTCGCCTTGGTGATTATTGAAAAAAACCGCTTCAACTTTAGTACTGAATATAAATGACCCTTATAGCTGCTACATTTAAAATTCAGTGAAAATACCAACAACATGAACAAATTAAGTCATAATTGTCTAGCGTTTGCGTCCCATCGAATTGACAGAAGTCAATTTCAAATTAAATTCAGAGTTATTTTGGAGCGTTGAGTCTGTCATAATTTTGTTCAACAATTACATCACAATGCCCTGATTTTATATTTGCATCAGTGAGAATTACATGAATTCAATGGACCAAACAAAATTATACAGAGTCCAGAAAACGTAGATTATTTGGTATTGTGATCGTAAATATTCTAAATATTAATTTGGAGCAATCCTGCATTTTGTCTAGCACTATTCAAAATAGGCTAATTCCATTTTAAAAATATCAAGATGTTCATTGAAGTTAAAAATGCATTAAAATACAAATCAAAATAATGATCTTTTTATTTGTTTTTTATTGGAAGCTGAAAAGGGATTTTTTTGGATTATTGAAGAGAGATCATGATCATCATATCTTCTCAAACTTAAAGAGCACCACAAGTGCATCGTGGGGGAAAACTCTAGTTGGCTGGTGCTCCCGTATTGCATTTAGGGATATCGTTAAAATCTCGTTTCGGATTATAATTGTTATTATGGCATATACTTGCGAATCTACTGAATGCCAGTTAATTTCGTGCATATTTTGTGCATCAAGTTGTTGCTATGTTGGCAGCCATTTTGTGAAATTGGGCGCCATATTGGATTCTATCTTTTTGGATTTAAGTCCAGATGATGTATTTTAATGTCTTAAACATCTCCAAACGCAATGCTATTTGTTACAAATCCCTACAAGAATATGAAATATGGTGTTTTTAATAGAACATGCATTTTGGCGGCCATTTTAGCTACATGGTTGAGTTTGCTATCACATTTTTTTCATATTCTAGGGGTAAAGACCTATCCAAAAATCAATATTAAGCTTACTCCTTCATTTTGGCACCAATGGACCCTATTTTGGGGTCCGACTGATAGCCTAATCTATGGAACAGTTTATCACCATCATTCCGTACTAATATTAAGAAAATATGTCTTTTGGTCAATTCAAATCATAACTGAATATTAGGCAAATTGAAAAAAAAACATGTTTAGCGTCCTGACTTTTTCCAAAACAGGAAGGAGGATGCCCTTTTTATTTTTATTTTTTCCCACTTTCGGTGCAAAATTGCCCTAATTAGCGATAAACTTTGTGAACCTAAAAAAGGAGGAGGCCCTTTTTAATCTGTTTATTTCATGGTTCTGATGGTTCGGGTCACTACAAAACTTGTTTAAAATGCATAAGGAAGATACAAACTTGTTACAAACATCTTAAACTCTGAAACACCTAAAGAAAAAAGTTATGACTGAAATAAAGAGGGGAAAAAAGTGTTTTTTGTGTGTTTTTTGCCTTATATACCATGATTTGTATAAAACTGTAACATTTATATGTATGACTTAATGTTTGTATATACATGTATATGTATCGAAATGAGGACCTGTTTGGAAAGCAGTTTGAGTCACTGAAGCATTTTACCCACAATAAAGAAAGCATAAATAAAATATTACCCCTCACAATAAATAATGGATGTTCGCCCGCTTTACGAACTCTGAACAAAATCAAATTGACCTGCGGCGGGTCCGGTCATGGATGGCAATATATTTATATAATATATACACCATGACGGTTGTAGAGGGCGTATTGTGGTAGACGGGTTGTGTCAGACGATGACGGATCAAAATGGGTCAAAACGGGGTATACCCAAAATGCAAAGTAATGTTAAACTTATTGACAAAATATTCAAATGGTTTCGTAACCGACACGATATTCTAACATTTTGGTTATGTGATAATGATGAGCTTGCTATTTTCATAAGTCAGATAATCTCCCTTCACCCGACTTTAAAATTAAATACGTACGATTGGTCTAAAACAGAATTAAATTTATTTGACCTAACTCTATTCAAAGAACATAGATTAATAACTTACAGAACGGGGTTATGAAGACACTGATGTGGACTTTTGCTTAGCAGATTTTTCTTATAGAAAATTGAATACATACCTTGATGATGTTTCGAAAGCAAAAATTAAATACCTTTTTCACTGAGCACATATTAGTTATTACTTTCCACACAAAAGTATATCAAAATCAAGCAGTATCTTTTGTTACTGTCATCTAATATCATCGAATCAAAAATTGTGTAAGATCTTTCCTTGTCCTTCAATTTTGTCTCTAGACGCACAATTTTTTTTAGTGGAAGGTCTTATCAAACCAAATGTACACAATTGTAGGAATTGACGGTTAGACGCTGATTGATAGGTAAGCACATGAAAGGATATATGAAAGGACGGTAAAAGACGCTATATGACAGGTAAGCACATGAAAGGACGATAAAAGACGCTGAATGACATTTCAGCACAGGAAAGGACAGTAGAGAACAGTAAAAGACGCTGAATGACAGGTAAGCACAGGAAAGGACGGAAAAGGACAATAAAGGACACTGGATGACAGGTCAGCACAGGAAAGGACGATAAATGACAGGAATGGACGGTTAAAGACGCTGAATGACAGATAAGCACATGAAAGGATGTGAAAGGACGATAAAAGACGCTGGGTGACAGGTAAGTACACAAAAGGACAGGAAAGGACGGGAAAAGACGCTGAATTACACGTAAGCACAGGAAAGGAAAGTAAAAGACGCTGAATGACTAGTAAGCACAGGAAAAGACGGAAAATGACTGTTAAAGACGCTGGATGACAGGTAAGCACAGGAAAGGACGGTAAATGACAGGAACGGACGGTTAAAGACGCCGAATGACAGGTAAGCACTTGAATAGATATGAAAGGACGGTAAAAGACGCTGGATGTCAGGCAAGTACATGAAAGGACGGTAAAAGACGCTGAATGACATGTAAGGATATGAAAGGACATGAAAGGAGAGTAAAAGACGCTGAATGACTGGTAAGCACAGGAAAGGACGGTAAATGACAGGAAAGGACGGTAAACGACGCTGAATGACGGTAAATGACAGGAAAAGACGCTGAATGACAGTAAATGACACGAAAGGACGATCAATGACAGGAAAGGACGGTAAAAGACGCTGAATGACAGTAAATGAGAGGAAAGAACGCTGAATGACAGTAAATGACACGAATGGACGCTGAATGGCATGAAAGGACGGTAAAAGACGCGGAATGACAGGAAAGGACAGTACAAGACGCGGAATGCGGTAAATGACAGGAAAGGACGGTAAAAGACAGGAAAGGACGGTAAATGACAGGAAAGGACGGTAAAAGACAGGAAAGGACGGCAAATGACAGGAAATGACGATAAATGACATTAAAGGACGGTAAATGACAAGAAAGGACGGTAAATGACAGGAAAGGATGGTAAATGACAGGAAAGGACGGTAAAAGACGCTCACTGACAGGAAAGGACAGTAAAAGACGTTGAATGACAGTAAATGGCAGGAAAGGACGCTGAATGACAGGAAAAGACGGTAGAAGACGCTGAATGACAGTAAATGACACGAAAGGACGCTGAATGACAGGAAAGGACGGTAAAACGCGGAATGACAGTAAATGACAGGAAAGGACGGTAAATGACAGGGAAGGACGGTAAATGACAGGAAAGGACGCTGAATGACAGGAAAGGACACTAAAAGACGCGGAATGACGGTACATGACAGGAAAGGACGATAAATGACAGGAAAGGACGGTAGAAGACGCTGAATGACAGTAAATGACAGGAAAGGACGGTAAATGACGGGAAAGGACGGTAAATGACAGGAAAGGACGGTAAATGACGGGAAAGGACGGTAGAAGACGCTGAATGACAGTAAATGACAGGAAAGGACGGTAAATGACAGTAAATGACAAGAAAGGACGTTAAATGACAGGAAAGGACGGTAGAAGACGCTGAATGACAGTAAATGACACCAAAAGACGCTGAATGACAGGAAAGGACGGTAAATGACAGGAAAGGACGGTAAATGACAGGAAAGGACGGTAAATGACAGGAAAGGACGGTAAATGACCTGAAAGGACGGTTAATGACGGGAAAGGACGGTTAATGACAGGAAAGGACGGTAAATGACAGGAAAGGATGGTAGAAGACGCTGAATGACAGTAAATGACAGGAAAGGACGGTAAATGACAGGAAAGGACGGTAAATGACAGGAAAGGACGCTGAATGACAGTAAATGACACGAAAGGACGATAAATGACAGGAAAGGACGGTAGAAGACGCTGAATGACAGTAAATGACAGGAAAGGACGGTAAATGACAGGAAAGGACAGTAGAAGACGCTGAATGACAGTAAATGACAGGAAAGGACGGTAAATGACAGGAAAGGACGGTAAATGACAGGAAAGGAAGGTAAATGACGCTGAATGACAGTAAATGCCACCAAAAGACGCTGAATGACAGGAAAGGACGGTAAATGACAGGAAAGGACGGGAAATGACGGGAAAGGACGGTAAATGACAGGAAAGGACGGTAGAAGACGCTGAATGACAGTAAATGACACCAAAAGACGCTGAATGACAGGAAAGGACGGTAAATGACAGGAAAGGACGGTAAATGACAGGAAAGGACGCTGAATGACAGTAAATGACACGAAAGGACGATAAATGACAGGAAAGGACGGTAGAAGACGCTGAATGACAGTAAATGACAGGAACGGACGGTAAATGACAGGAAAGGACGGTAGAAGACGCTGAATGACAGTAAATGACAGGAAAGGACGGTAAATGACAGGAAAGGACGGTAAATGACGCTGAATGACAGTAAATGACACCAAAAGACGCTGAATGACAGGAAAGGACGGTAAATGACAGGAAAGGACAGTAAATGACGGGAAAGGACGGTAAATGACAGGAAAGGACGGTAGAAGACGCTGAATGACAGTAAATGACACCAAAAGACGCTGAATGACAGGAAAGGACGGTAAATGACAGGAAAGGACGGTAAATGAGAGGAAAGGACGCTGAATGACAGTAAATGACACGAAAGAACGATAAATGACAGGAAAGGACGGTAGAAGACGCTGAATGACAGTAAATGACAGGAAAGGACGGTAAATGACAGGAAAGGACGGTAGAAGAGGCTGAATGACAGTAAATGACAGGAAAGGACGGTAAATGACAGGAAAGGACGGTAAATGACGGGAAAGGACGGTAAATGACAGGAAAGGGCGGTAAATGACAGGAAAGTACGGTAAATGACAGGAAAGGACGGTTAATGACAGGAAAGGACGGTAAATGACAGGAAAGGACGGTAGAAGACGCTGAATGACAGTAAATGACAGGAAAGGACGGTAAATGACGGGAAAGGACGGTAAATGACAGGAAAGGACGGTAAATGACGGGAAAGGACGGTAGAAGACGCTGAATGACAGTAAATGACAGGAAAGGACGGTAAATGACAGTAAATGACAATAAAGGACGTTAAATGACAGGAAAGGACGGTAGAAGACGCTGAATGACAGGAAAGGACGGTAAATGACAGGAAAGGACGGTAAATGACAGGAAAGGACGCTGAATGACAGTAAATGACACGAAAGGACGATAAATGACAGGAAAGGACGGTAGAAGACGCTGAATGACAGTAAATGACAGGAAAGGACGTAAATGACAGGAAAGGACGGTAAAAGACGCTGAATGACAGTAAATGACAGGAAATGACGGTAAATGACAGGAAAGGACGGTAAATGACAGGAAAGGACGGTAAATGACGGGAAAGGACGGTAAAAATGACAGGAAAGGACGGTAAATGACAAGAAAGGACGTTAAATGACAGGAAAGGACGGTAAATGACAGGAAAATACGGTAAATGACAGGAAAGGACGGTAAATGACAGGAAAGGACGCTGAATGACAGTAAATGACACGAAAGGACGATAAATGACAGGAAAGGACAGTAGAAGACGCTGAATGACAGTAAATGACAGGAAAGGACGGTAAATGACAGGAAAGGACGGTAGAAGACGCTGAATGACAGTAAATGACACCTAAAGACGCTGAATGACAGGAAAGGACGGTAAATGACAAGAAAGGACGGTAAATGACAGGAAAGGACGCTGAATGACAGTAAACGACACGAAAGGACGATAAATGACAGGAAAGGACGGTAGAAGACGCTGAAAGACAGTAAATGACAGGAAAGGACGGTAAATGACAGGAAAGGACGGTAAATGACAGGAAAAGACGGTAGAAGACGCTGAATGACAGTAAATGACATGAAAGGACGGTAAATGACAGGAAAGGACGGTAAATGACGGGAAAGGACGGTAAATGACAGAAAAGGACGGTAGAAGACGCTGAATGACAGTAAATGTGACCAAAAGACGCTGAATGACAGGAAAGGACGGTAAATGACAGGAAAGGTCGGTGAATGACATGAAAGGACGATAAATGACAGGAAAGGACGGTAGAAGACGCTGAATGACAGAAAATGACAGGAAAGGACGGTAAATGACAGGAAAGGACGGTAGAAGACGCTGAATGACAGTAAATGACAGGAAAGGACGGTAAATGACAGGAAAGGACGGTAAATGACAGGAAAGGACGGTAAATGACAGGAAAGGACGGTAAATGTTGCTGAATGACAGGAAAGGACGGTAAATGACGCTGAATGACAGTAAATGACACCAAAAGACGCTGAATGACAGGAAAGGACGGTAAATGACAGGAAAGGACGGTAAATGACAGGAAAGGACGCTGAATGACAGTAAATGACACGAAAGGACGATAAATGACAGGAAAGGACGGTAGTAGACGCTGAATGACAGTAAATGACAGAAAAGGACGGTAGAAGACGCTGAATGCCAGTAAATGACACCAAAAGACGCTGAATGACAGGAAAGGACGGTAAATGACAGGAAAGGACGGTAAATGACAGGAAAGGACGCTGAATGACAGTAAATGACACGAAAGGACGATAAATGACAGGAAAGGACGGTAGAAGACGCTGAATGACAGTAAATGACAGGAAAGGACGGTAAATGACAGGAAAGGACGGTAGAAGACGCTGAATAACAGTAAATGACAGGAAAGGACGGTAAATGACAGGAAAGGACGGTAAATGACGGGAAAGGACGGTAAATGACAGGAAAGGGCGGTAAATGACAGGAAAGTACGGTAAATGACAGGAAAGGACGGTTAATGACAGGAAAGGACGGTAAATGACAGGAAAGGACGGTAGAAGACGCTGAATGACAGTAAATGACAGGAAAGGACGGTAAATGACGGGAAAGGACGGTTAATGACAGGAAAGGACGGTAAATGACGGGAAAGGACGGTAGAAGACGCTGAATGACAGTAAATGACAGGAAAGGACGGTAAATGACAGTAAATGACAAGAAAGGACGTTAAATGACAGGCAAGGACGGTAGAAGACGCTGAATGACAGTAAATGACACCAAAAGACGCTGAATGACAGGAAAGGACGGTAAATGACAGGAAAGGACGGTAAATGACAGGAAAGGACGGTAAATGACAGGAAAGAACGGTAAATGACAGGAAAGGACGGTTAATGACAGGAAAGGACGGTAAATGACAGGAAAGGACGCTGAATGACAGTAAATGACACGAAAGGACGATAAATGACAGGAAAGGACGGTAGAAGACGCTGAATGACAGTAAATGACAGGAAAGGACGGTAAATGACAGGAAAGGACGGTAGAAGACGCTGAATAACAGTAAATGACAGGAAAGGACGGTAAATGACAGGAAAGGACGGTAAATGACGGGAAAGGACGGTAAATGACAGGAAAGGGCGGTAAATGACAGGAAAGTACGGTAAATGACAGGAAAGGACGGTTAATGACAGGAAAGGACGGTAAATGACAGGAAAGGACGGTAGAAGACGCTGAATGACAGTAAATGACAGGAAAGGACGGTAAATGACGGGAAAGGACGGTTAATGACAGGAAAGGACGGTAAATGACGGGAAAGGACGGTAGAAGACGCTGAATGACAGTAAATGACAGGAAAGGACGGTAAATGACAGTAAATGACAAGAAAGGACGTTAAATGACAGGCAAGGACGGTAGAAGACGCTGAATGACAGTAAATGACACCAAAAGACGCTGAATGACAGGAAAGGACGGTAAATGACAGGAAAGGACGGTAAATGACAGGAAAGGACGGTAAATGATAGGAAAGAACGGTAAATGACAGGAAAGGACGGTTAATGACAGGAAAGGACGGTAAATGACAGGAAAGGACGCTGAATGACAGTAAATGACACGAAAGGACGATAAATGACAGGAAAGGACGGTAGAAGACGCTGAATGACAGTAAATGACAGGAAAGGACGGTAAATGACAGGAAAGGACGGTAGAAGACGCTGAATAACAGTAAATGACAGGAAAGGACGGTAAATGACAGGAAAGGACGGTAAATGACGGGAAAGGACGGTAAATGACAGGAAAGGGCGGTAAATGACAGGAAAGTACGGTAAATGACAGGAAAGGACGGTTAATGACAGGAAAGGACGGTAAATGACAGGAAAGGACGGTAGAAGACGCTGAATGACAGTAAATGACAGGAAAGGACGGTAAATGACGGGAAAGGACGGTTAATGACAGGAAAGGACGGTAAATGACGGGAAAGGACGGTAGAAGACGCTGAATGACAGTAAATGACAGGAAAGGACGGTAAATGACAGTAAATGACAAGAAAGGACGTTAAATGACAGGCAAGGACGGTAGAAGACGCTGAATGACAGTAAATGACACCAAAAGACGCTGAATGACAGGAAAGGACGGTAAATGACAGGAAAGGACGGTAATTGACAGGAAAGGACGGTAAATGACAGGAAAGGACGGTAAATGACAGGAAAGTACGCTGAATGACAGTAAATGACACGAAAGGACGATAAATGACAGGAAAGGACGGTAGAAGACGCTGAATGACAGTAAATGACAGGGAATGACGGTAAATGACAGGAAAGGACGGTAGAAGACGCTGAATGACAGTAAATGACAGGAAAGGACGGTAAATGACAGGAAAGGACGGTAGAAGACTCTGCATGACAGTAAATGACAGGAAAGGACGGTAAATGACAAGAAAGGACGTTAAATGACAGGAAAGGACGGTAAATGACAGGAAAGGACGGTAAATGACAGGAAAGGACGGTAAATGACAGGAAAGGACGCTGAATGACAGTAAATGACACGAAAGGACGATAAATGACAGGAAAGGACAGTAGAAGACGCTGAATGACAGTAAATGACAGGAAAGGACGGTAAATGACAGGAAAGGACGGTAGAAAACGCTGAATGACAGTAAATGACAGGAAAGGACGGTAAATGACAGGAAAGGACGGTAAATGACAGGAAAGGACGGTAAATGACGGGAAAGGACGGTAAATGACAGGAAAGGGCGGTAAATGACAGGAAAGGACGGTAAATGACGGGAAAGGACGGTAAATGACAGGAAAGGGCGGTAAATGACAGGAAAGGACGGTAAATGACGGGAAAGGACGGTAAATGACAGGAAAGGGCGGTAAATGACGGGAAAGTACGGTAAATGACAGGAAAGGACGGTTAATGACATAAAAGGACGGTAAATGACAGGAAAGGACGGTAGAAGACGCTGAATGACAGTTAATGACAGGAAAGGACGGGAAAGGACGGTAAATGACAGGAAAGGACGGTAAATGACGGGAAAGGACGGTAAATGACAGGAAAGGACGGTAAATGACAGGAAAGGACGGTTAATGACGGTAAATGACAGGAAAGGACGGTAAATGACAGCAAAGGGCGGTAAATGACAGGAAAGGACGGTAAATGTCGGTGGGTGACAGGTTAGCACAGGTAAGCACCGGTAGAAGACGCTGAATGACAGTAAATGACAGGAAAGGACGGGAAAGGACGGTAAATGACAGGAAAGGACGGTAAATGACTGGAAAGGACGGTAAATGACAGGAAAGGACGGTAAATGACAGGAAAGGACGGTTAATGACGGTAAATGACAGGAAAGGACGGTAAATGACAGGAAAGGGCGGTAAATGACGGGAAAGTACGGTAAATGACAGGAAAGGACGGTTAATGACATAAAAGGACGGTAAATGACAGGAAAGGACAATAGAAGACGCTGAATGACAGTAAATGACAGGAAAGGACGGGAAAGGACGGTAAATGACAGGAAAGGACGGTAAATGACGGGAAAGGACGGTAAATGACAGGAAAGGACGGTAAATGACAGGAAAGGACGGTAAATGACAGGAAAGGACGGTAAATGACGGGAAAGGACGGTAAATGACAGGAAAGGACGGTAAATGACAGGAAAGGACGGTTAATGACGGTAAATGACAGGAAAGGACGGTAAATGACAGGAAAGGGCGGTAAATGACGGGAAAGTACGGTAAATGACAGGAAAGGACGGTTAATGACATAAAAGGACGGTAAATGACAGGAAAGGACGGTAGAAGACGCTGAATGACAGTAAATGACAGGAAAGGACGGGAAAGGACGGTAAATGACAGGAAAGGACGGTAAATGACGGGAAAGGACGGTAAATGACAGGAAAGGACGGTAAATGACAGGAAAGGACGGTTAATGACGGTAAATGACAGGAAAGGACGGTAAATGACAGGAAAGGGCGGTAAATGACAGGAAAGGACGGTAAATGTCGGTGGGTGACAGGTTAGCACAGGTAAGCACCAGGTTAGCACAAGTAAGCACAGGATAGAACGGTAGAACCATGTATTTACATTAATTTGCATATATTTACATATGAATGGTAACATTAACATTAATTTACATATATTTACATATTATATACATTATTCATATCATTCTCATTTACATACTTGGGAGTGATACACACGACCCTTACCGAGCTTATATGAGTCCCTTAACCTTTTTGTTGGTTAGGGAGCACATCAAAACTCAACCGCCCGGTAACCGCCGGTTCGGTGCGTTCCGTTGCAGCCGGTTTCTATTGTTCTAAACAATTGTTTTGATGTGCTCCCTTAGTTGTGAATGTTTAACACGGTATTGCTAGATGTCATATACCAGCACACCTACATGCCACCAAAGCTTTTTTATAGCAAGTCTTTTGACTAGATCCTCATAATCTTGGATAACTCATAAAATGTTATTATACTTTGTGAAAGCCCATGAAAGGCATTGGTCCCAAATCAGTAATAGGTATTTCAGCTGATATCTGTTGCCATGATAACCTGGCCTTTTAAAGGTATTATTGGAGAGGGGCTCAGAATCACCTCATAATGACACATTTTACTTTCACTGAAAATAGTGACTGATATTAAGAAGCTATATTGTTTTTAAAGTGTGACCGAAATAACATATCTAGGTGCGTTCAGATTTTCATCCTGTTGCCACACCTAAAAAGTTGTATATCTGTAATATTGATACCATGTTTGATGAACTAATGGGTCAATCTATGAAACAATTTTGATTTTATGTTGTGCGTGGAATGTTAACATCATTATAAATGTTATTATTATTGTTCATGGTACAATGTATTGTCATCGCAGCCAACCGGCTGAATTGACACAATATAACAATTTCAAATAAACACAGAGATACATAAACAGTGCAATAATTACAAAAATATGCAATAAACACTACAATTATACCAGGTTACCACACAGAAAAACACCATATAATGTTTCTTCAGTTGAAAGAGAGAAAAAATGTGGGTAATCCGTAAACTTTTATTAGTTCACTGATCAGAAAATCTTTAATTTACACAGTTTTGACACTCATACTGTTTCATCAAAATATTTTTCTTGGTTAATTATTTACATATTGTTTTACATGAATGAAACTCACCAAACACAATGGCGTGTGCAAGGGGGACAGGGCTCTACCTTTGACCATCGTTCGGGGGGAATTGTTCGGAAGAATTTAAGTCGTGTCGGTTGAGAATTCGGGGAAATTTGAGGGTTTTTTACTTAATTTGTATCCAATTTCAAGACGTCAGTCGGGAGATTCGAAAGCAAATTTGTATTAAAAATGACAATTTTTTTGCGGCGCGAGCGTCCCGTTTAAACCAAGGTGTACTTTAATCATGGCCAAATTCATGTATATAGTTAATCGAACGCACTTGTTATCAGGAACAGATAATCGGGCAAAATGAAATCTTTCTGGAGAGAGTCACGACCCTTCCAGGAAAATCCTGGACACGCCACTGCATCTTGCCTGGATGAGTCATATTATTGTCAATAGAGGTCAGAAGCCGACACATGTTGATATGATCAACCCCTACAACCCGGTGTAAAAGGCGCAATAGTCCAACTGTAGCCAAAGTCCGGAGTCTAACTTTTAATTGTTAAACGATCTAGAAACACCGATTGCACCCAAAGACCAACCAATAATATTACAAACATACAAATTATCTGCATGTATTCATCAGAGAAGTATTTAGGGATATAAGTAAACACTGCTCAGGTCTAAGTGGTCTAAGTCAACTTTTTATATTTTAACAACAACATCAATTTTAAAACACTTGAGCGCTTCATTCTGTCTAGAAACAATTATTAATATGTCAATTTAGGTAATTTCGTTAAGTTGTTGACCTATTTGATTGAATTTTGTTCATAATCACAACAATATCTCAAATGTATTACAATTACTAAAATACATTACAGAAACACTGAATCAAATGTATCTACACACATTTCCCCGGAACAGTTTGATGTAGCTAATGAAGGAAATATATCAACTCACTGCTGGAGTAAAACCCTATTTGCATTTTAAAGTTTGCCCATTTTTTGCCCAAAATTCAATGTCTCATAGGGGCTATTGCTTCTGCTCCGTGTATATACAGATAAATGCATGATTGGTGATAAGTTGCTGAATTTGCAGCTGATTAAATACAATTATTGACAGCAAATCACGACACAATTATTACTAATTAGGGATCATTTTAATTAACCACGTCAGTTTGTGCGGCAGTATGAGAGGGCGCTAGCGTGACATGTACATTATGCTCATACCAGGGAAAGGATAAAACAACCAATTTTTCTACACAATTCAACGTGCTTGCACCACTGAACCTAACAGTATATCACAAAACATAACCACTCCTCATTGGTATTTGGAGGGAGACATAATAAACTTTATATTACTCATGACACCCGTAATTGACAAGTTTGATACATTTTTTCTTTCAATAAATCATCATGGCATTATTTTAGGGACGATATTGGCTTTTATATTGGGAAAGTCAAAATCTGGACTTGTTCAATAAACCTTATGATGTTGAAGGGATACAGTGTAGGTGTGTCCAGAATAATGTATACCATGTTGGAAAAATAGTTAAAAACAGCAGTGCAGTACAAGTCTAATGCCTGCAATATTAAGAGGAACACGCTTCCTACTTGACTATACTCTGTTAATAATATATTTTGCAAAAACTATAGTACTTTCAAAGTTAATCTTCATTTTGAGTCATACATATTAGAATTAGATTTTAACAATAGACTAATATTCCTCCAAAACTTAGATGTGGTTATATTAAATCACTTAATAATTTATGTAGATTTAGTACAGATCTTAATGACAAGTATTGTAAACTTTGCTCTGGTGATATGATTGGAGATGAATTCCATTATCTCTTCGTTTGAAGTTTCTTTGCTAATGATAGATGTAAATATCTTCAATCACACTTTGTCAAGCAGCCCAACACTGTCAAAATGTGTGAGTTCTTCAATTCTAAAATGTGATGGTGCTCAATGATCTATGCAAGTTCGCCAAAGTTATCTCTTCAAAATGTTCCTAAATGTATTAGCCTTTCTTGTTCTGCATGCTTAAATATCCTTTTTTTAATGTATATTTTATACTATAAACGTTTTATAAATATTGTTATATGAATGTATTTATACATGTATACTTTTATCGTCAAAATGGTGTAAATATAGCGCCATCTGTATTCTGTGTATGTAAGGGTCGATAGAGACCGAATATTTTAGTTCAAAGTTCATTCTATGAACGGAAATGAAAAATGACGTCATTATTGAAGATAGAAGAAAACCTGTTTTTCGTTTTCAGCGTATTTCAATTGATAAAACTCACACCATACCTCAAAACTGCCACATAAGAAAGTATAGAAAGCAGAACAATTCCCTCACAACATTCGGAAATTGCTTCGTAAAACATCATCGACAGCTGAATATATCTATATAATAGTTTTTTTGTAGTGGAAATCAACACCCGTCCGGACACAGCAAATTATACTCATACCATTAAATTGAGCTTTGTGCCCAACATTATAAATGATTTTATGAGTTTCAAAAGCGTCAATCTGTGTCAAACCTTGAATCTACCTTTTTTCAAAATTACTAAGAAAGCTAATAGTGTGTGTAAATATTAGAATCTCAAAAAATGTCAAAATTATAGAATATCCTATCATCAGCAGAGGCTCAGGCGGAGTTGTTGTGTTTTGGGTGTGAAACACCCCCTTGGGTCTGTCCTAAAAGATTTTAAAAGGGAAAGGAGAGGAAAAAGAGAAGGGAAAGGAGAGGAAAAAGAGAAGGGAAAGGAGAGGAAAAGAGAAAGGAAAGGAAAAGGAAAAGGAGAAGAGGAGACTAGGGGACAGCGGAGACAGGGGGAGAGGCAGTGGCGTAACCAGAGAGGGGTCGAGGGGGCGATCGCCCCTTCAATATTGACTGTATGTCGGTCGAGATTGACATTGTCGGTTCATTTAACAAGAGGAATCATGGAATTATGATGGTCAAAACTTACAAAAACTGGAAAAAAAATCGCGCGCTACGCGGGGATATGTAGAAGCTTGTTTAAACGGAAATGTCAAATAAATATCAAATCAAACATTTTCTGTTCACCCTTCTTGCCCCCACCACCAATATAAAAAAACCTAGTTACGCCACCAGGGAATAAGAGCCTCGTTGAACTGTCAATGGGGAACGGGGAGGGAAAGTGACGAGCTTCCGTCGGTACACTATTTGCGATTTTGACCATAAGAATTTGCTTTGCATTAGCGTGCGCAAAGTTAGGGGTGTCCGCGTATTGGCCATTTGTTGTTGACTGTGCTTTTTTTTTTGAATATGCGATTTTTTAACTGTGCGATTTTTGTTGTTGTTGATCCTACCCCTACCCCCCCCCCCCCCCCCCCCCCCCCCCCAACTTACGTGAAGTTCACGAGGTGACTGCCAAATAAATTGGGGCTACCTTTTACTATTTTTTTGGTTGCTTGTCGGCAATCGGGACCTCTACACCCCCCCTATTCAAGCGGATATGGGGACGCCCCTGGGTTCAAAGGGTTAACCACGTATTAAACACCCCCTCCAAGCCGGGCGAAAAGAAAAATAAGAGAATAGAAAGGGAAAAGACATAAAGAGAGAACAATAGATAAACTAAAAGAAACTAAATTGACACATGTGACACACATTGAACCAATGAGATCGCCGGTAAAACCAATGCCTGGGGATTACGTTACTGTATAAAATAAAATGATGTTTTAGGGTTGAACTCAGTCGAAAGTATTAAGATTTGGTGAAAATTGCAACATTGAACTAGGAATAAAACTGCAATAAGTGTTCAAAAATATGGCAAGGAAATGCGTTCTTTTCAACCGTGAATTTCAAAAAGGTTCTGGCGTCGAGGGGGGATTCCCCCCTCGAATTCCCCCCGGGACACGCCAGCCGCGAAATTATTAACCGTACACACCCACTGAATAATGTATTGCTTCACAATGTACATGTGCTATGCGCTTTACTCCGTCCCCGACTCCGTCAGGTATCGAATGTTGTTTACGGTAACGAACATCTTGTCCCGGCCAGCGCTTCGCCCAGGCACGGATTAAATAATTATATATGGGAATATGGGGCAACTGGTCCGTGGGGCAACTGGTCCGAAATGAAGGATTTTATAATTGTATGGGCATACTGCTTTCTTTTGAACAGTACGACTTTTGTTGAAACTTGACATATACACTCTAAGAAATTAAAGAACCCTTTTTTGTCCTGCCAGGAGAACCCTTATAGGTTCTTTAAAGAACCAAAAACAATTCCCCATAGAGAGGTTCTTTATAGAACCTTCAAAAAAGGTTCTCGAAAATTGAAGAACCCCAAAAGGTTCTTCATAGAACCAAAAATGGTTCTGTATCTACTAAAAATGGTTCTGTATCATGTTTGGGGAACTTTTTTTGGTTCTTTTGGCAGGACAACTTTAGAACCATTTTTCTAAGGGTGTATCCTACCTTCTACAATCCAAAACATTTGCAACTTTAGGGTATTTACACATGTGATATTCTCCAGATCTTTGAAGCCACCTCCTTGAGTGACTGATTGAAAATTCACAGATAGTATGGGCGATATATGAAGATGGGTTTAGATCATGTTTAATGTACTTTATATGATTAACAGATATGTAACAGTAAACATATACATACAGTACAGTTGTCTTAAGATGCCAGGTGCATGTCCGCATATTGCATTTGATGGGTGCCATATTGTAGTGTGCTAGGGACTTTTCAAATGTGCTTAAAACCATAGCTTGTGGTTGAAATGACCGTAAAATGGCGCATATTGTTAACTTGTGACATTGGTGGTTTGGATTTCCGATCAATATTATCATTTAAAGAATGCTTCAACTTAAATCATTATCACGGGTATTCATTTGGTAGAGTTATTAGTTTATGAATTTGCAAATAACAAAGTACAACATTTCTTATTTTATCTAAAGACACTCGTCTACTTGTAGGACCCGAACGCCGTAATATTTGCGAATTCGCTGGCTACAGAAATCTGTGTAATGGATAAAAACAAAAATGCAGTTTTGCCTTTTGTTCTGAAATGTATTGGAGTTATTGATTATTATGACAAATGGTGGTATGTTTTAAAACATTTTGGCGTAAAATTTATTACGTCACAGGCGTGTTTGAATAATGTTTCACAGTTTCATCTCGACAAAGTGCTAAGTCATTTGTTGGGGCAAGTGGTCCGAAGGGGTATGGGCAACTGGTCCGCCTGCAAAAACTTAAATCAAAATTGTAAAATTCATTTGGGAAATTAGTTGTTAGTGTCAATAAAATATGACTCGGTATTGAAATGTGAATAGAATATGAAATAATTCACATTCTTTCTAGTTCTTAGACATTTTGGGGCAATTGGGGTATAATACCACTATTTCTGCTATTGAAGGATTACAATATGACATGAAATTGCTTTAGAATGGTTTAAAACCTCGGTATTATGAATTTTATCTTTATTATATTTTGAATGGTGTCTGTAAAGGTATTTGCAATGACAAAATATCATGATTTATGTATTTTATCCACTGCTTTTTGTGTATATTAACCGTTGCGTCATCATTGTGATATTGACTAACTTCCCCTGTAACATGAAAAGCTTGCTAAATATCAAGGTGGTTTATTATAAGTACTAAGGGGCCATATCCAAACTCTCAGTGATTTTAAAGCATTTTTCTACCGATTTTACCCGGTATTCCAACGGTATTTGTTTCTACTGTTAAAAGCATCGGAAAAAGATCGGTGATTAACTAGAGCCTCCCTACTTATCTGGCGTTAACAATATAACTGTTGTAGTACTCTCGATGGCTCAATTAGTGAAGCAGACAGATGAAAGCGCGAGGAAGGTTGTGTTATATTCTTTAAGAAATACTATAAGCTTTTTAAATCCGATCGTAAAATGTTTACGTTCACCGCCGATCAATGTATCTGGTCGTCTAGAAATATGAATTAAGCTACCGCTCCATCACGAGTGTGGCATGTTGTTTACTCTCACTCTATTCATCTATTGTTCGGCGCAGTATTGCCAAGATCTTGTGAAAGTAGCCCATTTCCCCCTCCATTCCATTGAAATCAACTTGCTGAAAACATTTTGGCGATAAGTCACGTAATATAATTATTTGTACAATGGATGGGTGATGACGGAGGGGGCGTAATAGGGCTATGAGAATTGAGCGTCAAATGATTGCACAGCACCGGCAAGAAGCTGAAATCCTAAAGAACAATTCCCATTTTTTAAAATGTTTATCGCTTCATTATTTTAATTTTGAAAACTATATACCATACTAAATATATATATTTATCAACGACTTTGCCAAAATTGTAATAGTCTAGTGTTGTAGCATAGTGGCCACGCTCTAGCGCTCACACGCAGGAATCCCGGGTTCAATTCCTCAACCAATCATTATTTCTTCTCTGTCTGTTTTTTTCCCTTTTCTTCTAATTTTTCTCTGTGTGTCTCCAATTTCTCTGTTTTGTTTTGTTTTGTTTTGTTTTGTTAACGTTTTCGTTTTGTTATTTTTTAATATTTTTTATTTATTTTTTCTTGGGGAGGGGCTTTGTTATTCATAAGACCTATTATTGTGTTACCATTTTTTTTAAAAATCATGTGAACCTATCCATATATTTGAATGCGCATGACAAGAAATTGCTGTGTACCGGTTAGCTCAGTTGGTAGGGCAGCGGATTTACAATGAACACTCATATTGATATAGATACCATTGAATCGTAAGTTCGATCTCAGTAGTACCTTTATTTTGTACGTCCCACGGTTTTTACCCATATTTATGATTATATTTACTTATGTTATCCCTTTATATTTATTTCTTCTGTTTTTTCTTATTTTTTTTGGGGGGGGGGGGGGGGGGGGGGTTGAATTTTGTTTTTGTTGTTTTTGTTTTTGTTTGTTGGGGGCTTTTTGTGTGTGTGGTTTTTGATTGTTGTTTTATTATAAGGAGCTACATACGCAGTAGCAATAAAATTATAAGAAACAGAACATGGATTTTAACAATATTCGATACGAAATCGGATACAGTAATTGGTCAGGTACAATTGAATGTTTTCCTTGTCCTCCTCGTGACAGAAAAAACAAATCCTTTTTGTAATCTAAATTATATTCAATGCTATATGTATTGAATATTGATTTAGATAATGTGATGTGAATACTAGCAACAGAAGCCATCCATGAGTCGGTCATATTTGTAGGAACTAAAGTCTGTTCCCAAATTTGAAAAGACTAATACTTACAGATCAACACGCATGTTGACGGATACTCGTTTAAATAACCCGCCAAATGTATAGGTCATTCTTTGAACAGTAAGACTTGCATCAAATTGATCTGAACAACGAATACTACGGGAACAAGAACCTTTTGTTACGAACACGCATGAGTGAAGTGGATTCTATTGAGGTAATTCCTTGATGTCTGACTGTGCAATCGATAGGGATTTACATAAGTTTCGTAAAAATCGTTGAGTCATGAATGCAACCTTTGAGTTGGGAGGTGAAGGGGGAGGGGGGAGTGGGGGTATACCAGGGTTTTTGTTAAATTGTACATTTATCAGACCGCGAATAGCTTTTAATGTTGTTCAAAAATTATATATAGGCCGAACGAAAATAACTTAAAGGGGCGTGTACATCTCAAGTGTTTGTCCTGGAAAAAAATCACATGACTCGCTTCGCTCCCAAGTCCTCGCGTGCCCAGCAAAAAAGCCCATGATGCAATACTAAGTCGTAAAAGATGTGCACATAAATCGACAAAATGCTGTACGAACGAAATATAATATATCTAGAATCGTTTCAAAAAGTAGTGTTATTCGTTACATTTAAATCAGAATTACATTCTTTAACAGTAAATAATCAACTTTTGAGCGAGAAACTATCTTAAAACTACAAAGATTAAGAAATATAAAGCATTTTAAACATCTAAATTAGAGAAGAGTGGTATGTTGAACCATATTGATTCATTCATTCATTCATAAATGGTTTATTAAAAAAGGCCATAGCAGTCATGAACTGAATTGCGGCCAGTATACAATAATACAACAATATCATTATCAACAATTTCAAAAATATACACAAAATATAAGCAAATAGACAAAAATATACATTAAACACACCATACTATATGCACAAAGTAACCATGCCAAATTAAGAACCACAGAAATGCAATCTAAATTAAAAATATTGCACGTGAGATATTAAAAAGTATTTAATTTGAGGGTAAATGACATATTGGAGATAAAATGCACTGCTACTACTCAAGACCCTTGCTATTCCATAGATCAGTCATGTATACCATCGGGCTGTTTTTGCAACGAGTTGTATTGCACTTTTGGGTTGACAGTTTGTTAGCACCACGCAGATTTCTCTTATGTACACTAGCTCGGGTAGGTGGAATCCAACCACTGAATTTTTCGGATTTCATTAGTGAGTTAAAAAAATTCAAGCAAAGTTGCTTCCTTCTAGTAAAAAAATAATTTAAACCACATACATCAAGAGCCTCATCATAAGTTGTGTACTGTTTACCCATGATGATCTTGCAAGCCCTTCTCTGGATTCGTTCCAAAGCGGCACATTCGTCGGATTTAAGACCAGGGTGCCATACAGGGGCGGCATATTCTGCCAAAGGTCTGACAAAGCCAGAGAAGATGGTGACAAGATCATCACGGGGTAAGTTAAAGTGTTTGAGTAATTTTAGCATACAGTCTCCCATTAGCCTTCTTCAACATTTCTGACACTTGGCTGTCCCATTTGAGATTGGAACTAATTTGAACACCAAGAATCTTGGCAGAATCAACAACCTGGAGGGGTACATCAGCTATGGTAAGGGGACGCTCCTCTTGTGAGTTTTTCAAGAAAAATACATTCATAGTGGCACATTTTTTTGGATTCAAACGCATATGATTAAGATCAGCCCATTCCTGAAAATTGTCCAAATGTTCTTGCAGCACCGACGTTTGTAACCGGGATCTATGCTCAATTAGAGTGAGGTCATCGACATATGTCAGTGTTCATGGCTGCGTCATTAACAATAGCGACAAAACCGAGAGGACCGACGCGAGTACCCTGCGGTACACCACCATTTAATTTCTTCCAGTCACTGGTTTGTCCACGATATCGCACGCACTGCTCTCTGCCGTCTAGAAAGCTGGAGATCCAAGTTACAACAGACGGGCGCACTCCTAGGGAAATAAACTTAGTCATGAGAATGTTATGATCTACTAGGTCAAATGCCTTACTGAAATCAGTAATTACAAGGTTACTGAGATGTCCAGGTTTGTTGGCATTCATATGTAGCGTGTCCATGAGTTTGATGAGATAGTGCGTGGTTGAAACACCCTTTTGGTTTCCATACTGATTTGGGTCAACGACACTCTCCATGTCTTCCTGGAGCCATTTTGCCATGAAGCCTTCTGCTACTTTTGCGAAGTGATCTGTGAGCGATACCGGTCTTAATTTGTCCCATGAGGCAGGCTTACTCTTAGGAATTGGTACAACGACAGCTTTCTTCCATTGCGGTGGGCAAACTCCTTCATCATAAGATCTATTGTGGATGTTTGCTAAGGGTCCACTAAGTTCACATGCAAACTCTCTAATTATCCTGGATGAAATGCCGTCGGGGCCACCAGCTTTACCTGCTTTGATTTTTTGAAGCATTTTGTAAACTTCAAAGTCCTGGACAATTGGACAAGGATTGGGATCGGGTCTATAGGTCGGGAGCACTGTCGTATCAAGTGGCTTCAGATCTTTGGAGACGGAGGCGAAGTGATCATTGATACTGTCAGCAACAGCTTTATAGTCATTAGGATCAACATGAGGTGGCGGCTGAATAGTAGACTCGGTTTTATTGAGGTTCGTCATTATTTTGATTTGTTGATACCATTTAGCAGGATTAGCATGTTTGTGCCGCTGAACACGAGTTTTATAGTACTCTCTTTTAGCCTTGTTTATGGCACGCTTGATTTTATTTCGAAGACGCTTCCATTTCACCGAGCGATGTTCCTTGTGGAATATCTGCTGTCGCTCACAGATGAGACTTTTGATATAACTGCGCATCCATGGTTTGTCTTTGCTGTGGAGTTGTATAGTCATAGTTGGAAGGTGCGTGTCAATGGCGTTATTGAGAGACTTGTAGAAAGCGTTACACTTGCTCACGGTATCCAGCTTATCATATACCTCAGACCAGTCATGCTTAACGATCCACTGGCCAAATTCTCTAATCGAAGACTGCTTCATGGGTCTAATAACACGTGAACTGGAAGCATTGGATGTCTTGATTTTTGACTTTGGTGTCCAAACTACTGTAGAATGGTTGCTGGCTCCTATCGGAGAAAATACATCTGGAACATGATAGTAGTTCTGCATGTTGGTAATGATCTTGTCCAGAATTGCATTTTTCCGAGTTGGCTTGTCAACGACTTGGATCAGGCCATTGCCATAGCAAAGTTGACTGGTATCGAGGTGGTTGATGTCACCAAACAGAGTGATCCCTGCATCTGGATAGTTCGTGCGAATGGAGTCAAAACCCTCTAGAAGGTGGTCAATAAGTTCATTTTCATGAGGACTTTCAGGTGGATTGTATATAATGGCATAGAAAATTACTGAAATATCACGAGGTAAACGTTGGGGTCTAACTTTCACCCATACAACTTCCAAATTGCTAGGCACAGTGATGTCAGCCCTCTGAACTCTGAGATCTTCACGGGCGTACAGAGCTACACCTCCACCACGTTTGTCAGTTCGACCATATTACTTTTGTTTGTTATTACGTTCACATAGCGCATAGTTGGCTCAGCGGTATAGCATTGGACTAGTAGACCGGAGGTCGTGGGTTCGAATCCTATCACGTCTTGACATTTTATATACATCTTTTTTATTAGTTTTTTTCGATATTGTTTATCATTTCGTATAATTATTCATTATTGTTCCATTATAGTTTATTTTGGAATGTGGAATTATTTACGATTTCATTTTAATTTTCCACTGACTGTTTAGTGTGCATGGCATCATGAAAGGTGACATGAACCGCGGTATACCACCGAACTGTCCTACTCCTATGCAACAGGCCAATACAATAGAAACTCGTTGTTATGTGTGTTATTATCGATTGAGCTAAACTTGTAAAGTAAATGCCAGCCGTTATGTAATACAAATCAATGTGCCTGTATTATTATTATTGAAATAATGTTTCGGTGGTGTAGAAAATAGGAAAATCGATTCAAGGACATGAGCCGACTGGCTTCTTATTACATAACAATTGGCCTTTGCAGATCATGTTCATAGACTAGCTAGGGGCCATTCAATGTAGGCCTACGGAGTAGTAAACACAATTATATTTACAGGACATTCTTTATCGCAGTGAAATTGCAAAAGAAAAAGAGTATCATTCAACATTCAATAAATATAGCGAACGATAAGCAATCCTGTCAATTTATAGAAAACAAACAGTGTAATAACAAAACAGAAAAGAAAACCATCCCCATCCGCAGGATTCGAATCACTGACCTCATGATTGTGAAGCCGGTGCTTTGACGTTTGAGCTAATGAAGGCTATACATAAACGTTTTGAAGAAACACATTACATAGAGTTCAAAATACAAATATCTCTTAAATCGGAGGCTAAAATGCTTTATATTTCGATTGGTGTGCATTTTTAACATGGATTATCGCCCAAAAGTTGATTATATGCTGAAGGAGATTGTAATTCTGATTATAATGCATAAATTTCGCAATCCAAAAAACACTGTAGTCAACAAATATTGGCAAATCCTCAGGGTTTTAAGCAGTTTTCCCAAAAATATGCTCATTTATTTTGAAAAACAAAGGGGGCACAACAACTGCCCCCCCCCCTGAGCTACGACACTGGTCCAACCTATACATTACGACGAGTAACGTACCTCTAACGTATGTCAGCGTATGTAAACGTATGTCTAACGTATGTCAGCGTTTGTAAACGTATGTCTAACGTACCACGAACCTATCGGAAACGTATGCAGAACGTCAGTTAAGCACACGTTGAGTACGTCGAGAAATTTTGAACATGCTCAATAATTTTTCGCGGGCTCGACGTGTTCCAAATTTTCACAACGTATCACAGCGTGCTCTTAACGTAAACGACGTATCCCCAACGTACCCCTAACTTATATCAGCGTACACCAAACTCGTTGGAAATACGTCAGGCATACGTTAGACATACGGCACATTATGTTATCAATTCGTTATCACTACGTTGGCTGTACGTTTCCCCGTCAGCCTACGTTCATCAACGTATACCAACTTACGAGTAACGTACGAGTAACGTACCACTAACGTATGTCAGTGTATGTCAACGTATATTTAACGTACCACAAACTTACCGGGAACTTATGCAGAACGTATTAAGCACACGTTGAGTACGTCGTGAAATTTTGAGCATGCTGAATATTTGTTTGCGGGCTCGACGTGTTCCAAATTGTCACAGCGTATCACAGCGTGCTCTTAACGTAAACGACGTATCCCCAAGGTACCCCTAACTTATATCAGCGTACACCAACATACACCAACGTATTTTTCGATATTTCGCATACGTTGGCATACATAGTGTGACAGGGCCTTTACATGTATAGTGAAGACAAGCCATATCAATCTACATCTACATGCATGTACTCATCAACGCCTTTTTCAGATATTTTGTGTACAGGTAACAGACCTGGGATGATCCCCTACTCTTTACGATAAGGTCTGTAACTATTTCAACGTGTTTAGGGTGAAGGGTCTGAATACATGGGACCAACGGCATAACGTGACTCTCCGAACAAAGGCGTAGGGAGCAGTTCCATTTGTACGTGATAAAAATTGCGAGAATGTTCCGGGCCCCGATGAGTTTTTTATCAGGCCCCGATGAGATTTTTATCGCGTACAGTTGCGAGTAGCAAAGGATTATTTATCGAGTAGCGTATTACCGCTTGTTTAAATATAACGAAAGATAAGTGGTCGGTATGTAAATAGAGCTTCGGGTTATTTATTCTAGTTGTAAGGTACAATTCAGCATTTCATGTTTTTAGAGATAATGTTATTGATTATGGATGTTTAACGTAAATTGTATTATCCTCGTGTATTTGCTAAACAATGTCCTGTCTATTTGCTAAACATACCCCAGGGTATGGCAGAGGCCTCGTATCGGGCCCCGATGTCTATTTTATCGGGGCCTGATGACTATTTTATCGCGTATCAACTTGAAAAACATCGGGTCCAAAACATATCAGGCCCTGATACAGTCGCGATAAATTTATCGCGTACAAATGGAACTGTTCCCTTACTGACACTCACTGTATAGACCTGCCCGTTGTACACAGTGAATGGGTAGAGGAATTCTACAATTAAATCAGATTATCATCCAGCTTAAACCACGGAAAGAGGATCCGATAAACTAACATTACTGAATTAAGATTTGATTGTAGAATTTCCAACCTTAACAGGAATTTTCTGGGGTAAGCAAAGAATCCTGGTTTCAAGGAGACTTGAACCCACGATACTGTGCTTGATTGAAATTTAGGCTAAATTGTTATAGACGTCCCGCACGATATATTAACCGTGTACTATTAACTACATATTTTAATTGTAATGAGCATGCGCACATCAGTTATGGGACGTCTAGCAAGACATTGCCAAATTGGGGCTTAATAATAATAATAAAAGGGCATTTATAATAAAGTAAAGTAAAAAGTAAAGACTCGCGCCGAGCAAAGCTCGCGCGCGGAGTGCCCATCTCTCTTTCATTAGCGTTTGGGCCAGACTCCCCATGTAATACTTGGCTGTGGGGGTGGGGGTGGGGGTGGGGGGGGGGGGGGGGTTCGCCACTCCTCCCGCACAGCGAGTCTGTTTTACTTCCCAACATGAATTAATGCCGGTACCCAATTATACACCTGGGTGAAGAGTGGCAAGTGCGGTAAAGTGCCTTGCCCAAGGACACAACACGTTGGCACCAACGGGGCTCGAACCCACAATCTTTGCATTGTGGAGCGAGGGTGAATCCGCTGGACCACACGCGCCCGACTTAATAATGACTTTATAATGCGCCTTACATTGTGAACACAACCCCGAGGCGCATAACATATATGTATGAAAAAATATAAGAACATTACATCATAGATTACACATCAGAAATAACTTAAAGTACAAAATACAACAACAACAACTTATTATAATGATAGTACAAACACCGTCTACTATGCACAATTCATAAATTAAAAAGATACATGTCTTCAATGACGTTTTGAAAGATTGCACTGATATAGCACGTCGGACATGTTCGGGAAGAGCATTCCATTCCTTCGGTGCAGCGATGAATAAGGCTCTACTACCGTAAGTCCGTTTAGCAAATATGGCCGCACGTGGTACTTGAAGGAGCCCTTTGGATCTTGATCTTAAAGTCCGAGAAGGATGGTAAGGTGTGATGAGTTGTTTGATGTAGGTAGGTGCAAGATTGTGCAGGGAGTTATATACAACAAGGAGAAGTTTAAAAAGAATTCGCCTTCTGATTGGCAACCAATGTAGATCCTCTAAAATTGGCGTCACATGGTCCCATCCTCTGGCACCGGTAACCAGACGTGCAGCCGAATTTTTTACGCGTTGGAGCTTTAAAATGTCTGGAATGAGAGTCATCAAATGTTCGTGATTTTACTTTACAAGCTGAGTCCACTACATTACTATTAGCGGTGCTGTATCAAATACCTCTGAGAAGTTGTGAGATGCTCGGGAGATGCTTCAAATATCAAAATATCTCATGGGCTGATTAATGGGGTAAACCGTTGTTTTCCGGAGGAATTTCACAGCCCGGTATCACAGAAAAACCGTATACCTTATTCATTGAAGTTGACATGTAATGTTGCCAAAAATGTGTCCCAAACCATGGTACAAGTGCCCTCTAGGCTGCGGTCCACGACAAAAAGTAGCCCAATTTTCGTCACGCTCATAGAAAATACATTGATAGCCCAACTGTTTATAGACTGTTACTTTTTTTTTTGCAGCGGCACCGGCAAAAAGTAGCACAATTCCGTAGATATCACAGCACATTATTTGCATCACTTTTCGAAGCGTTACCCGGTCAACTCGATGTTCGGTCAAGTCAACCGTTACGTACTCGACGGTTGACTGACCCTACGTACAAATCTAGACGATAAGACGATCTAACTTGGAACGATTTCACGGCCGAATTGACCGAAAAATCGGGTATCATGGCCCTTGCTAGCTGGTTCCCTGTACAGATAAGTTGTGCTCATTCCTTCTAAATTCCCAGCACTCCCCTTGGAGGAACATTCCAGGGGTTACGGTTATGGGAATGGGGTATAGAGGGAATAGTGATAATGAAAATTTGTTTGGAATTCCGGAAACGTTAATGAATATTTGTTCGGAATTCCAAGAAATTTGATGAAAATTCAGGCTTTGCTTTGAAAAAAGTCTGAAATTCCGAGTTCCTCTGAAAGTGGCTGACTAATCAAACAAATCTGGAATTCCAGGCCTCAACTATTGAAAAAAGTTTGGAATTCCAAATTGCTCTATAGGGGAGGGGGGGGGGGGGGGGGGGGGGGGGGGGTAGCCCCTTGACAACAAAGCAAAACGTTTAAACACAATAGTTTCTACGCTCTTCTCAACCATATACAAGCTCGTTCCTAGTGATCGCGTGAAGCTGTGTAAGCAACAATTGTTTACATTAGCAAACGGTATGTGACGTCATCCCGGACCAACCTATAGTACATGTAGATGGTTTCATCAGCATGCAGTTGTATTTTCATCATTTCATGGCCTAATGCTAATTGTGCTAGTTGTGAGGAATGGTGAGTTCATGGTTTCATCGGGGTGCGTATGCGACCTATGATAAACATCCGTTTTATTTTTCATCCTTAGTGTTCTGCTTAACGTTCCCATAGCAAATAGAAGAGAAGGCATCACAACCAAACTCTGAAATGCACCAAATAATATCACAAGAAATATAGTTTTAAAGAAAGATCGGAACATATAAGAATCGCTAAAATTAAGAACAAACACTCCTAATATGATACAGCATGCTCCTTGAACGATTGGCCACCCATGGGAATAGAGAGCATATTTAACCCGGTAAGATGTGGCCTTGTTGGTGCATTCAGAGTAGGAATATACAATATGGACCGAGAAATATATGCTAAATCCTACGCAAAGTACCAAACAGACCATAGATATTGCATCCAAGGCTACTTTCCAAAAGGCCATATAACCTATGACACACACTAGAATCGATAATAAAGACAGCATTACGAACAGTACACCAAAACAACCAGGCATTATTACAAGAGATACAATGAACATCGCCAGGCCTGCGATCAGCAGATTTCTTACGGTATTTGGAACTATAGCTATATAGTGGTCAAAAAACGTATACGCTGAATGGTAAGCAATTTGCGCGATTTCACTTTCACCTACCATTCGTTTGAGATTCTAGCATCGCCCTCCTTTCCAGCATTGATGTATCAATATCTTTAAATGTTACATAGGATCTGGTGCTGATAATATCAAAAGTATTCAAATCAAAGGCGATGTCTGGTCCATAGTGCTCATACAATGGGTCAACAAGAAATTTGTCTTTAAGAAATGTTTTGAACTGTTCTTCAGATAGGTTAACGATGTTCAACCGATCCAAATATTTAAGATAGTCACGAAGCCAACAGACGGTCAACGGGGATTCATGAAAATACACACTTGCTTCCAGTTTCTGTAAAGTGTCCATTATTCTTTCCTGCTGTTCAGCTTCCCAATATGCCACCTGATCTGTTACTGTAATAGAAACAATGGGGCCATACGTCCTGAAATACATAGTTTCGTGGTCATAGTAGGGTATAGCATTAGACTGGGTCCCCGCGTCCCTCTATATGGCCGCCATCTTTAAAAATGGCGGACCAAATACAGGGACTGGGAAAATTGTACGTCCAAAAAGTGTGCATATATGAATATTCATACGAATACTGCGCATGCGCAAAGCGTTTTTATGGAGTGAATCATAAATAAAGTGTTGAATATGCAATCGGAAGATAAAGGCGGGACGGCCGGCACTTTTGACACATTTTGACGCGTAGTTTGATTGATTTTTGACAGCAACTTGACAGATTGTAAACAGAAAGAGCAAAATATGGAGCGATTTTTTAATCAAAGGTTCGGCATCACTCTTCGCCCATTCCAGATAAGCCTAAGGGCCATCAACATGGTTATGGACAAGAAAGACGTATTTGTTGCTGTTCCAACTGGTGAAGGTTTGAAATAAAAACAGATTGTGCCGAACACACAAAATCATGAACAGTTTAAATTTAAGCTTATTTATAATATTAATAATAATTAAGCTTACAAAAGTTACATAATATTAGAATTAGCCTACTAATAATATTATAAAGGCTTAGCTTAATTAATGAATTAATTCAAATTGGAACCGGATCCGAACGCCGATCGCACTCTTCAAAATTGTGCCATTTGAAAATACAGGTACGGTCTAGGCCTAGCTGTTCAGTGTCAGCTAGTCTGATCATGATTAGGCTGATTAAAGAACTAGCTATAATACTAGGCCTACCCTTCAAAAACCAAGTCACAAAGCACTTCAAAGTTCAAGTAGCAACCTACATAACAAAGCGCACACACATCACCGGTTCGCATTACTCCACCAGGAGAGTTGAACTGTATCAACGAAGAAGAAAGTTGATTCCATGTTTCCTGTACCCGCCCGCGTTTGGATTTTTCGACGCGTTATGAATGCCAAAATAGCAAAATCATTCATTATTTGATATTTTCCATTTTTCCCGCAGTTTTTGAGATATTGTTGAAGTTTTTCAGTGTTTTTCTTAATTTCCTTCATCGAACATCGCATTTTGTTTTAGGTCTAGGCCTAGGCCTACATTCTGAATCAAATGGAACCTAAATTTTAAAAATAGAAATCGACTTCGATGATCACCTGAAATGGTCGTTATTTTGTAAATATTAATGAACTGCTGCAAAATAATGAGAATAATGAATAATGAACAAGTTAGGCCTACCTCATTATGGTTTGAACCAAATGTTACAGGAAACATGGAATCAACTTTCATTAGCCTTAGGCCTATGTTGAATACGATATTTGATCGGGCAAGCCTGTCTGTGTAGCCAGCCTAGATGGCCAAAGTAAAACAGAAGGGGATTGATTTATCATTACTCGATACTTTAAAAAAGTTCAAATTCAATAATAATAATAGGACTACAATACATGTTGTAATTTTGCATGTGTATTGTGCATTAGGGCTAGGCGACAAAAAAAACCTGTTCCAAATGACAAATGGACCTCACAGGAAGGGTTGGTGGTTGGTTTTTGCTACGGTTGGTTTTTAAAAAAATCAGGAATTTTCGAAATTTATGTGTTCCCCTTTAGCCTTTTTTTTTGTCCTCTGATCTGATGCTGTGATAAATCTCTGCTTGGTATCAGGGGTCGCATTCTGACGCGTCTGCGCGTCCTAGACCTCTCACTTTTAAATAGTGACGCGTCAGGTTTCAAATAAAAAAGACTTGCGGGTCCCGATCAAAATTGAAGGGACCCCTTAAATTTATTATTATTATTATTACATTATTTAATTTTTCAAAAATAAAATAAAAATGGAGGCAGCCCCTAAAAAGGAAGCGGGTGGGGATGCTTAACATGATTTTTTTAATTTGGCCTAAAAGGAAGATTATAGGCCTAAATCATGTCCGCGATTTTTTTTGAGTCTGTAAAAAAATTGTCGGTAAATCATGCCTTTCGTCGGTACAACTATGGTCCCCCCCCCCCCCCCCCCTGTTTCAAAAAAGCTGGGTACGCCACTGACACTGGTCGGTGCCGGTCGGTAGCGAATGGAACTAAGGTTAAACAACCGGCACTCACAGCAATCTTAATTCAAATTATCCAGCACTAAGACTCAAAAATTGAGTAAATGTACATAAAATACCACAAAATGGCTGAGAATGCCAGAGCTTAGCGATAAATGTGTGAGATTTTAGCCTACATATATGGCCATAGCACAAGGTTTTGTCATCGCCTAATGGTATCCAGTGTCAGTACAGGCACACAAAATTACTGGTGATGGAATCGAACCACCGAACCTGACCTACATAATAGGTCAAGCTGTACCTTACCCCAGTACGGTTTGATGTGTACCATGCACCTAAACTACAATACCAAGCAAGCAGAGATTTATTGCAGCATGATTAGGGGACTAAAAAGGCTTTAAAAGGGAACACACACATTTTGGAAATTCATGATATTTTTAATACTGTAAAAGTCAATATTTTCGCGATAAGATATTTTTACGAAAATGGTCATAACAGGCATTTCGCGATTTTTTTTCTTCTTCTTCACGATCTTCAACATTTGTTAACTCAAGTCAATAGAAGTCAATAATTTTCGCGAATGAAGATTGATTCGCGAAATTCGCGAAAATAAAAACATCGCGAACATTTCTACTTTTACAGTAAATTATAATGTTTCATATTCTTTGGTAGATTTAGTATTACATGTAATATACTTACTTGTTATATTATAACTCGTTATATATCCACCTACCCTTTTTAAGCCTGGCCCGAGCATTTTGCTTGAGCCTGGTCCCTTCAGGACTCAAGCGTGTGTCCGTACGGACTGACCGTGTAAACAAACAAACAATACTTTAATCAGCTTCCGCTGGATAGTTCAATCAGTGACGTAACTTAACAGGTGCAGCTTTTACGCACACGTATGTATCTTCCACCTTTCAACGCTTGTGTGTATACCTCAGCGCCGCGAGTAGGCGCGCGCATTATGTGCTGCAATTAGTAGAATATGCTGTTACGTCACTGTCTCGTGATGGCCAAATAGACTAGTTCAAACCCGGGGGTCAACAGCAATTTCACTGGGTTTATTTCTCGAGGTTGAAAAATCAAAATGATGGCCAAAATGTGTGTTCGCGCAGTGTTTTTGTTTTGGGCAGTAAAACAATGAAATTTGCAACTTTTTTTCACTCTTGAGAAAAATTTTGAAGAGTGAAAATCAAAAGGGAAGGGTTTTTGACCCTCTGTATAGGGTGAGTGAAAACACTGGGTCAAACACTATTCCCTTTTGGTCTTAATACCGTCTTTGTGGGTAGGCCCTACACACCACCATAACCTTCGGCCAGGGTGAAGGGGTACTAAAGTCCCTAAAAAACTGTGATTGCTGCTTCAAATGTGAATATTTTACAACAAAAAGGAATATCCCAAGTAAGGAGGGGGACCCCAGGAGAAGCATTTGAACACCGGGTGTCTAACACGCGTTTCAATGGAAGCGTCTATGGTAGTGTATACCGTCCCTTTGGCATATAAATTCACCACTCAATTCGATGGTTCTCCCAATCAGTCCATTCATGATCTATGATTCAATACACCTTCAGTGTATTTCAATTGAGATTAAACTGTAATGGGGTGGGTGGAAGTGCAATGGGGTGAAACTGTAGTGGGATGAAGCAGTATTCTTAGAAAATATTATAGTTCAGTCAGTTCCAAATTGGCAAAACCTTTACAGTAGATAATGAATTCAGAAGAGCATCGCACGTAAAACGCTGGCATGGTTCAATATGGCGCGCAATGGCGCTGTCTTTGAATGCGTGACGCTTGCGTTTGTCAAAATCGCGCTTACATGCTTGATTACCTTTGCGCGCGTATATGGCCGTGTGTTTTGAACTCGCCACCCTTACCGTTGCATGTCCAGATTTTTACATTTTACACCATCTGAGATTCGAATTAGCATATCGCAATAACTATTTGTTCTACCCCATAAAAAGTATATATTTTCTGAACGGTAATCTCACAAGGAATCCAAATATGCTATTGGAATTTAGATAAGACCTGATGGTAACATGTTGTGATTAAGAATGTTAAAAAATTATCGATTTTTTTTCATATTCTGATTTAAGCTCAATAATAATTTTATACCTATCCCAATCATAATTTTACTGTGCATATTTAAGTTTCTCATGCAATTACCCATCAGAACATAATAGTTGTTAATGGTAAACATGTTGAAATATACTATATCGAGAAGTAAATGAGCACAAACGTTTAAATTTCATATTTATTAGAGTTTACAAGTATTTTTTTTTTGGTATGCACCCTATCCTGATTTAAACGGCATTTTTGAATTCCCCTATTTGAGAGCTTTCCAAAAATGCATAATTTTGCTATCATCGGTTAAATATTTCTTTTGTTATAGTCATGTATGTAAAACCGATGAATTAGGGCAAGTTCACTGTGTAGCGAATAGGGAAAAAGCCAAGGACAACGCAATCGATTCATGATTACAATTGTTGCACAATAGTTGTCACATTTGTTGAAACAGAATCTTATAGAATATAAAATAATCTATAAAATGAGAGCAAAATCATGTTTGTACCATACAGGGATGAGGAGCTATAGTAAATTGAACGTAGAATTGGGAACATTTTCTATATTCCCCATAGAGATTGCACACAGCGCCGCCGCCGCCACCACCCCTGACTTTCACAACATAATCAATCATATCTCAGCCAAACATTTATAGAAATACCTGATTTATTAACACAATGTAGCTAGATAAATAGGCTTTCACGTGACACCTCAACCATAGCTCTACCACATTTAGTTGTTGAGTTAATAGAGAGAGATGGATGATTCGTCACTAAAAATGCAACGCCACCACCCTTTTTGGGTGGTGAGTTCAAAACACATGGCCATAGATAAAAACCGAACTGATTGAACTATAGGATGAAACAGTTTTGGGATGAAACATCTTGAACATGTTTTTACGCGTTCATTAGTCCATGCTACCTGAGACGAATATACCTTCAGGTATATTCGTCTCAGATGCTACTATTAAAATCAAAACAAAATGATCCGAGCGCTCGCCATCATTACCAAGGTTGAGCGTGTCCTTGCATGCAGTTTATTACTTTATATCCGTGCGCAAAAGTAATCCAAGCGTATAAGCGCGATTTGGGCATAGGCCTACGCAAGCTTCATGAATACAAATTACAATGACACTGGTCACTGCACGCCATATTGCGCCATGCCAGCGTTTTCCGCGCAACGCTCTTGTGAAAGTCATTCGCTGCTGAACAGGTTTCGCTATTTTAGAACGGACTGATTCTGAACTAGGCCTATATTATAATAGGCTAGCCCGGCCGCGAATTTATTAACCGTACTCACTCACTGTATAAATGTATTGCTGTACAATGTACATGTGCTATGCACTTTACTCCGTCAGGTATCAAATGTTGTATATGGTAATAAAGATCGCAGCCCGGCCCTGAGGCTGAGCTGATACTGATATTAATCCGATTCCAATTGCAAATCTAAAAAATATGTCCATTTGAAACTGCATCAGTTCTCGTAAATCATTGTTTATATCGGACATTTTATAATCTTCAATAACAAATGGGGTATCAAATTGTAGCTAATTGAAATACCTATCAGCTTACATAAATTATATCATCACAGCTCAAATACATTTAGAGTAAGGATCCTTCCTATGAGTGTGAACTTTCTTTTTAGCAATTATTTTTAAGCCCTAAAAATAAAAGCTTATTTCTTGGTAAGATTATACCTTTTTTCGTATTATTTGTAGGTATTGGTAGATTCGGTATACTTCCTTGTTATATTACAACTCTTGTATCCACCTACCTTGGTTAAACCATGGACTTATTAATAAGTCCATGGTTAAACCTAATTTTCACGGCCGATAAACTCACATTTTCGTATAAAATGTTGTGTCATTAAAACGCCACACACACCAGCTTCGGCTAATTTGTACTGATTTGTACAATTCATCCTGACGTCACACGATAAGAGGTTATAGACTCTTCATCAGAACCCAGGGGGTTACTTTTCTTATGCTGAATATGTTAAGCGTCACTGTATAGTCTGTAGAAGCGTGGGATTCATCTACTTCCTAGCTATTGCATATTCATAATGTAATAATTTATCATGTCCATATTTGGGATCTCATTCATTATTCATGAGTTGATCAGCGCACACTTGTGGAACTGTATTTTTTCCAGTCTTCACATTTGAGCACCCTCGCAGGGGCCGTGTGGAAAATCGGGAAGACAGGAGGAACAAGTCCCGATTCAAGTCGGACTACAATTCCCACAATTCCACCTGCAAGTAAAATGACAATTAAACATGTTGTGAATATGCAAGCATCATTTGTAGTCAGTTGAGCACCATATGTATCTCTAAACCATGTCATCATTGCTTGTTTAACAAAATACTCGTCTTTTTTATCTTTGCATGTCGTATCTATACTGTCTATGGGGTTCAATTCTTCCTCCGGTTCGCATGTCGTACTTGTACTGTCTACGTAGTTAAAGTCTTCCTCCGGATTTGTCGCATTTTTACTTTCTACGGGATTCGTATCTTCCTCCGGGTTTTTCGTATTTATACTGTCTACAGGATTTCTATCTTCCTCCGGGGTTTTCGTATCTTTACTTTCAACGAGATTTGTATCTTTTTCCGGATTTGTCGCATTTTTACTTTCTACGGGATTCGTATCTTCCTCCGGGTTTTTCGTATTTATACTCTCTACAGGATTTCTATCTTCCTCCGGGGTTTTCGTATCTTTACTTTCAACGAGATTTGTATCTTTTTCCGGATTTGTCGCATTTTTACTTTCTACGGGATTCGTATCTTCCTCCGGGTTTTTCGTATTTATACTCTCTACAGGATTTCTATCTTCCTCCGGGGTTTTCGTATCTTTACTTTCAACGAGATTTGTATCTTTTTCCGGATTTGTCGCATTTTTACTTTCTACGGGATTCGTATCTTCCTCCGGGTTTTTCGTATTTATACTCTCTACAGGATTTCTATCTTCCTCCGGGGTTTTCGTATCTTTACTTTCAACGAGATTTGTATCTTTTTCCGGATTTGTCGCATTTTTACTTTCTACGGGATTCGTATCTTCCTCCGGGTTTTTCGTATTTATACTCTCTAAATATTGAATTGAATTGAATTGAATTATACTGTCTACAGGATTTCTATCTTCCTCCGGGGTTTTCGTATCTTTACTTTTAACGGGATTTGTATCTTTTTCCGGATTTGTCGCATTTTTACTTTCTACGGGATTTGTAATTTCCTCAAGTTGTATTCCATTTTCTATGTCCGAGTCCAACCAACCACCAGCACAGCAGACCTGGTAGCAACAAGTTTGTGTGCTACTTCGAGGGCTTACTTTTCTGCAGAAACATATCGCGTGTCGATGTTGTTGTTCGCAGCACCCAGAGAAGTACATAAATGCCCCAAAGAACGTTATCTGGAAGATATATTCAAAGGCTACTGCCACACTTGTATACAAACAGAATACCCACACGGATCTAAACGGTGTGATAGCTCCAGCTACAATGGCTAGGAAATATGTTAGAGAACTAATAGTTATAGACGCAGCCGCTTCAGAGAATGCGTCACGTAATCGCTTATCTGCTGAATTGTGCAGATCTGATTTTCTCCATGCTGCTATCATAATGAACGTATCATTTACACCAATCCCTGTAAAAGAACAATAATATAACATAGAGGTTAATGATAACTGAATTTGTTTAACTCGGCTTCAAAGTGAAAAATCACCATTTGGTAGACCTTTTTTAGTTTTGTCGGTTCGATTTTTATGATCTAATTTTTTTTAATGAAAGGTTGCAGTATAATCATGATAATAGTTGATGTTGGCTATTGAGAATCTTGCCTATTTGATTGAATTTAGTGGGAAAATGATACATTTTGATAATTAATATACATTAATTTTAATGAAACAGACTGGTCATGAACGTTTAATAATGAGAATAGCAGTAAAGCAGAATTATAATCCGATGTCACGTACATAGTGAGTATACAGGGTGTCCCTTAAAAAAATGATGTCCTTTGAATATGTGGTAAGGGATTTCTATCCCTCTGAAGTGCACGCCGCACGTTATCAATGTGTTACTGTGTCCTGCCATTTTTCATATCTTAGTCTTCCAGAATGTTGTGGTTGTACCATCTATCAAGTATTTCCAATACTCCTTTGTAGGTGTATTCCTAGATGGTACTAGAGTGTTTGGAAAATGAATGGCAGACTCTCTGGTGACTTCTGCTGGACTTATCGTTTCATGATATTTTAAGACCATGAATACCCTCTTCTATTCTAATGAAAATTGAAGCCGCACCCAGCCATATGGACGTCTGTCTTGTTTTGAATATGTAGGCCCAATAAATATATTGTGAAACCTCGTCAAAAGGAATGGTTCGAAACATGTAACAAACATCTTTATATTCAGTTCAGGCACTCATTCTATTATGTAAACCAATTCAATCTCAATACAAAAATGTTATTTTGAATAACACTGGGAAGGGCAATATTACATGTACGAGTGGAATTATCTTAAAGGGGCGTGTACATCTCAAGTGTTTGTCCTGGACAAAAGTCACATGACTCCCTATGTATCTGAGTCTCCGTGTTTCCAAGTAATAATACCCATGGTGCAATAGATTTGCCGCGAATTTTAATCGACCAAACGTAATGGTGACATTTATTTACGAACGAAATAGGTGTCTTGAATCGTTTCAAAAAATAGTGTTATGCATTATAATGAAATTAGAATTACAATCTCCTTCAGCATATAATCAACTTTTGGGCGATAACCCATGTTAAAAATGCACAACAATCGAAATATAAAGCATTTTAGCCTCCGATTTAAGATATATTTGTATTTTGAACTCTATGTAATGTTTTTCTTCAAAACGTTTATGTATAGCCTTCATTAGCTCAAACGTCAAAGCGCCGGCTTCACAATCATGAGGTCAGTGGTTCGAATCCTGCGTATGGGGATGGGGTACGTTTTTCTGTTTTGTTATTACACTGTTTGTTTTTTAGAAATTGACAGGATTGCTTATCGTTCGCTATATTTATTGAATGTTGAATGATACTTTTTTTCTTTTGCAATTTCACTGCGATAAAGAATGTCCTGTAAATATAATTGTGTTTACTACTCCGTAGGCCTACATTGAATGGCCCCTAGCTAGTCTATGAACATGATCTGCAAAGGCCAATTGTTATGTAAATAAGAAGCCAGTCGGCTTATGTCCTTGAATCGATTTTCCTATTTCCTACACCACCGATAGTTGTAATTTGCTTCAAAATTCAGAAAAGAGAGTTGTATCATCAAAACAACATTACGCGGTTCACGGCTTTCACGGCCTGATATGGGCGACAGTAGTTTGGCGTGGATTTGATACCGTGCTGAACTCATCATGCTCATTACTGCGAGAGCGTAATTATGAAATGCTGGCGTAACGTTTTAATGGAACTATTTTGAATTCGTGAAAATTATCAGATTTGCCTAAATTGACAATTTTTGCAACCAAGCTTAATTTCTTGATTTTATGGATCACGTGAGCATAAAATAAATAAAAAATGTCAGACTTGACTTGAGTGTCAAATCGACCATATTCTAATTGAATGCAACTATACAGATATAGTGCTCATTATGGTTATTTCGATATAACTAAAATAAAATGATACGAGTTGTTCGGAATTTTATTTAATTTAAACCTTGACTGTAAATAAAACAGATACAAGTCACTGCCCGGGTCGATGACCTTTTCGAATCTTTTATTCACAATTTGATGGTTTCTTAAATGAGAAAACAGATACACATTTTGAACAAATACAATTATATGCGAGGATAGGCCTATTCGTTTGTGTTAATTTCCACAAGAACAAATGAATTAGATGTTGTCCATATTATTGGTCTAATACATACATCACCTGATAATTTACAATAGTGTTTGATACAATGTACATGTATATCCCGCTACATATAGTTTGCAATAGTGAACATTATTTTCATGACGTCAGTTTTCAGTAATGTCAAACATGTCAAAAGTAAAGATATTTTTTTCTTCCGAGATTGACTACAGTTCTCTTTTGTCAATTTCAATGGTACAAAGACGCTATTGTTCCTTATTTGCCAACTACCTTTTCTATTATATAAGCCAGTTTTAACACTTTCCACGTGGCAGGCGTCTGCAGACGAAATTCTAAAATGTCTCAAACTGTTGTCAAAATTGTTAAATTTCATAACCATACTTGGAATCACCATGTGAAATGCATTGAAATAAGTACAAACATGCCTCGTATTGGTTCAGTAATCCTTGAGATAGATTGGGAAAGATTTCTGAACATCTGTTTTTATATGGTAAAACAAATAGCCGCGTGGAAAGTGTTACGCAATATTCCGCAATTTTAGCTTTGAATCTAAAAACCAAATTTCCATTTAGTGTGAATTTCTGTGAAATAAGGTCAATATAACCGGTCTAAATTTCAGATATCTCTTTCACAGACTGCAAACAATAGAAATGGCTCATTTGATATTAAATTGCATTTTGATTATCCAGATCCAGGTCAAGACAACCATTAAGCTTTACCCTCCCCTATAAGAAATACTGCAAAAGTAGTTTGTTTTTGAACTGAGATATATCAATTACAGGACTAACTGAAGGGGATTCAAGTCTCTTCACGAATTGATTTTCTGTACGGTTGACTATCTGATTGGCTATTCTGAAGGTTGCACACAAAGAAACTCATAAAGTGACAATCATTCTAAAGATTTAACATAAGAGGAATCACTGTGGCATACATTTTACAACGAATGTGACCGATTAGAAATATTCCAGTATGCTAAAAGCATAGTAATACATTGGAGTTCATATTATGCTATCTGCAAGTAAAAAACCTTTAACTCTTGCAATATGATCGTTCCATATTATATTTAGATATAATCCAACAATAATTCCATTTTCTGTGTTGAAATCGTGCTCTTCTTACATCTATCAATACAATACGGAGAAAAACAGCAAAAACATGACTGTATACATTTTGAGGGTAATTTTCCGTTTTCGCTGTCCAAAATCTCTCTCTCGTCTTGACCACATCATACCACAGGTGAAACAGATCTTTTATTTGTATTGTGAAACACTGTGAGACTTAAAGGCATATTATGTGATCTTTTCCAAGTAGCGCCCTCTATAATTGATTTTACTATGAAAGCAGATTTTCTTGCAGATTTGCATTTTTCAAAATCATGGTTTGAAAATAGATTGTACCGAGCGGTACAATCTTTTTTTTAAATAATTTTACTCTAAATTCACTCTAAAACTATGATTTTGAAGTTATTAGGAATCGTATCACTCTGTACCTTGGAATATATTTATGATTTATGATCAGAAAAGTAAATCTGCAATAAAATCTGCTTCCAATTTTTCCAGGATTGAGGGCGTCCCCTGGAAAAGATCACAGGTGGGTATGCCGACTAGTTTTATGTCTAAACTCAACATTATAGACATGATAGAGGCGACCGTCGTAGCGGGTGCGCCAAAAAGTGGCTCAATAAGTTGTAAAATAAGTTTTTAACATTAACAATTTCTGAGGCGCCATGAGCTATAAAAGGTTTGATTGTATAACTCAAAATAATACACATTGATCAACTTTTAAACATGGTAAACACGTGCTCATTCATCAGATTCCATTCATGTGGGTTTTTGCAAAAGAAATTGTCAAAACTGCAGTGTTATGCTAACATTACATAAATGAAACGTATTCCAAAATGTTCAGAGAACATTTAAGTCAAATGCGCAAAATTGTCTGTTTCCAATTTGGTGCATTTATTCATACACAGGCTGTCACAAAATGATATATACCCATCGATGCCCAAATTTCAAATACCAGGGTTTGAGTAAAACTAAGAAGGTATCGCCATTTTATATGTTCATTCTGTTTTGAGACAAAATCGCAACTTAACAGTGGACTAACTACACACCGTTGCTTCAATTGCTTGACAAATCTACCACTGTTTATTATATGGAAGTGACTATACGACCTATCATCGGGTAGCCAATTGCTCCACCAGACTATACAACCTATGGTACCAGACTGTACAACCTATGGTTAGGGTAAGGGTAATGGTTAGGTAGGGTTATGGTTAGGATAAGGGTAAGGATAAGGGTAAGGGTAAGGGTAAGGGTAAGGGTAAGGGTAAGGGTAAGGGTAAGGGTAAGGGTAAGGGTAAGGGTAAGGGTAAGGGTAAGGGTAAGGGTAAGGGTAAGGGTAAGGGTAAGGGTAAGGGTTAGGGTTAGGGTTAGGGTTAGGGTTATGGTTAGCCTTATGGTTAGTTAGGGTTAGGGTTAGGGTAAGGTAGGGTTAGGCCAAGAAAAATAAATTGTTTGTTTGTCCACGTCCGACCGACCGTGTACCATGGTGCCGACCGTATTCTTTTTTATTTTCGATTATTTTTTTAAAACAACATTTTTAGCGATTTGAACGGCCTAACGGACCGTTTTATTCCTGATTTCGTATGACATATTCAATCTGGTCTTTATAACACCATCCCCCAATGCGCAATCTCGTGTAACATGATGTTTATTGCCTGAACTTGGCACCCGCAGGGACTATTAAAAGGACTAAATGAAAATTGTTCGCACGTGCAAGTGATGTCATTTTTTATACTGTAAGAAAATATGAAGAAATCTAGTTACGGTTAATATTTGTTCCCAAAATGTTGCTCAACGGCATGAATATTAATTTCAACATAGTATAAAAAGTTGGGGGTAGTTAGTACGGGGAAAATAGGTTTAATAATACTCTCACGTATTTCTAACAAAACTTCAACACAACGTTATTTCGCTTTCTGTAACAATGGCGGCGACCTACACGGTATCTGCGCGTTGCAAACTTGGTACAAAAATTATATTTGACCGAGTTTGCAGTGTTGCAACCAATTCGACAATATTGGAGATCGAAATCAGCAGTGTGAGTTAGGGTTGGGATTAGGATTAGGGTAAGGGTTGCTGCCGGATCATCGGCTGTATAGCTTTTCACGAAATATCTGCACGGTCATCTGTATATATAGCTTTTGCCTATAGCAGCTTGGATTATATTATATTGAGATCAAATTCAAACATCCATTTCGAGCCGCGAAATCCGTGAACCGTCCTAGCTAGTTTTAAAAATATTACTCAGAAACTACAAATGGTGGTGTATAAACATTATTTCAATAATAATAATACAGGCACATTGATTTGTGTTACATAACGGCTGGCATTTACTTTACAAGTTTAGCTCAATCGATAATAACACACAACGAGTTTCTATTGTATTGGCCTGTTGCATAGGAGAAGGACAGTGCGGTGGTATACCGCGGTACATGTCAATGTCACCTTTCATGACGCCATGCACACAAAACAGTCAGTGGAAAATTGGAATGAAATCGTAAATAATTCCACATTCCAAAATAAACTATAATGGAACAATAATGAATAATTATACGAAATGATGAACAATATCGAAAACTAATAAAAAAAATGTATATAATATAAACGATTAAAATAAACTGTCAAGCCGTGATAGGATTCAAAGTAATATCGTTCAGCATACCACTCTTCTCTAAATTAGATGTTTAAAATGCTTTATATTTCTTAATCTTTGCAGTTTTAAGATAGTTTCTCGCTCAAAAGTTGTTTATTTACTGTTAAAGAATGTAATTCTGATTTAAATGTAACGAATAACACTACTTTTTGAAACAATTCTAGATATATTATATTTCGTTCGTACAGCATTTTGTCGATTTATGTGCACATCTTTTACGACTTATGACTATGAGTATTGCATCATGGTCTTTTTGCCGGGCACGCGAGGACTTTGGAGCGAAGCGAGTCATGTGATTTTTGTCCAGGACAAACACTTGAGATGTACACGCCCCTTTAAGAGTAAACATTTAACAACTGTAAAGTGGCACAACATCGATTCTGGGTAGCTCTAGTTAATAGTCCATATCTCAGGATTGACAAATCCGAATCAGATGAAATAAGTAGCATCTGAAAGCCAGGTGTTTAGTCTTGCAATATATGTAAACATGCTGCACCAAATATAAGAACTTTATCGTCAACAAGTTGGGTAAACACGTGCAACCTTTTTAGGGACACCCGGTACATTAAAGATAAGTCTCAATTACTGTCTCATGAACCTTTGCACTTTATGATTACTACCAATTTTATTCAATATAAATAGAATACAGATATTTTAAAAGTTTGATAGCTTGTCCACGGAAACTTCCGCATAAAGTGAACATGAAATTGAATTTAACATACCTTTCTTTAATTTTAAACTCTATAACTATGACTTCATTGATATTTATGCGATATGTGATCACACTTGGGAAACATTTTTTTCTCATATAGCTCACGTATCACATATACCGTATGTTGGGAAATGGGACAAAACTCACCAAAACAATATTAGTTTCCGTCGTTCATTCTTGTTACCATATTTTCGTGGGATGAAATGAATTTTAGAGAAATATAATCCCTTGTCTACTTGAATAAATCTTAAACTGGGTTGCCATATCATATAACAGATTTTAATAAGGCATTTTGGGATTTTTGCCAATGTTTGACTAACTAAAAAATACTGCGATAGTGCTTCAATTTGAATAAAACCTACACAGAAAACTTTTCTGGGTCAAAGATGGGTCAAGTGACTCATTTGCAGTGGGTCATCTCACATTACCCGTCTATCTGTGTCAAGTGACCGTGTCCCAGCGAAGCGATGAGTCGGTGCGTTCCGACCCATTTGAATTGACCCACGTAAGATGAGTCAATACATTTTAATGGGTCGATCGACACGTTGACTCACCTGAGATGGGTCTGTGTAGTCTGGACCCATTTGAATTGACCCACGTAAAACGTAAGACATGAGTCAATGGATTTTAATGGGTCGTTTGACACGTTTACTCATTTGCAAGTGTGTAAACATCGCTCAAAAAATCGTGATTGGTCGAAATATTATGGGATAGGCTAGGCACAACACGACAACATTCACACGCAAGTCGAGTCCGCCGCGGCCATCGATCGTTTGTTGTCATGTTATATTGTGTTGCAGTCCGGCCGGGTTTGCAGTCAAACAAGGTAAGTTTTTAAACGATATTTATGTATATTTCATGAAACATACTTGTGTGATATTCAACAAGTAGCCTTGCATGACAAGCTGCACATCAAATTCAAGTCCATTCCTAGCAGGTGTCCGAATTGTCCAGCCCTGGCATATTTGCCAGTGGACTGGCAAATATGCCCGCTAAGTGGGCATATTTGCCAGTATTTACTTTACAGTTTAATCCAAAAGTATCGCTTCCACACAAAAAATGGCATATTCTACCCTTCATATATCAAATGTTTAACTCAATACCTAAATATTTTGTGTCGCTTCAAAAAAATTCTTGGTTGCGTTTTGCCAGAAAAATGATGAAATTTCAGTCATTTTTTGCAAAAAATATTTTTGAAATTTCATTTTCAAGCTTTCATTGAAAGTACACTATTACATTAACAAACAGGGAATGCTCTACGCTTAGGAGAAGAAAAGAAAGTTGTGTTGCCGGTTGCCCTCAAGTACCAACAATTTAAAATTGGGTTTTTTGAAAATATTTTTCAATTATTTTATTTTATTATTTTATTTTATTTTGCTTCTGATTCAGAATTCGGAAGCTTTGCATTGGTTGATTCAGTGGCGTAGTTAGGATTTTTTTCAGGGGGGCAAGATTTCTAAAATTTTCGTAAAAGGTTGCCCCCCAAAAAATTCTAGTCACTTACATCGTGAATTTCACATAAGTGGAGGGGGGGTGGTAAGGTAAGGTGAGGAAGCCTCTTCCCCTTTCCCTTCTCTTTCTCCCTCTCCTCCCCCTTTCTCTTCTCTTTCTCCCTCTCCTTCCCCTTCTTTCGCTCTTTTCTCCCCTTCTCGTCCCCATTTTTCCGCTTCTCCGTCCCCATTTTAGGTGTCCGGGGGGGGGGGGGGGGGGGGCATCTTTTTATTTTAAACATGTTATGATCATGCCTATACTAGTACTACTGGACTACTAATATTATAGGCGGATTTATAATTGAACGAACATATTGAAGCAGTGTTTTGCATACATTGCGTGAAGCGCGGATAACCCATGAGCGTGACATTTTCGGGCGCGATCATCTATGTGCTGCATGCGTGGTGTTCGTTCAATTTTTAATCACACTATAGGTAGGGATTTCTGTGCAGAAATGAATGTCTCTCTGCTTCTGGAATAAAATGATACTAAGATCATCTCTGTAGGTCAAGCGGTTCCGGAGATTTTTTTCTCTTCCTCTTGCGTCAAATTTTGCCCAATTTTTGCCGAAATAATGTCAAAATAATGTCAAAATGGCTCGATCTAACTCGCCAGCTTGGTCTTACCGTAACTCGCCGACTGGTCTTACCGTAACTCACGTGTGGTCTTACCGTAACTCACCGTCTGGTCTTACCGTAACTCGCCGGCTGGTCTTACCGTAACTCGCCGTCTGGTCTTACAGTGACTCGCCGGCTGGTCTTACCGTAACTCGCCGGCTGGTCTTACCGTAACTCGCCGGCTGGTCTTACCGTAACTCGCTGGCTGGTCTTACCGTAACTCGCCGGCTGGTCTTACCGTAACTCGCCGGCTTGGTCTTACCGTAACTCGCCGGCTGGTCTTACCGTAACTTGCCGGCTGGTCTTACCGTAACTCGCCAGATTGGTCTTACCGTAACTCACCGGGTGGTCTTACCGTAACTCGCCGGCTGGTCTTACCGTAACTCTCCCATAACTTACCGCCCCATAACTCGCCGTTTATCCATCCCCATTTATGTGCATGTATTTAGTATTGTTTATCCCTGTATTATTGTTTCAGAAAACACACAGCACAGTTGTTGAATAATAAAACTGACTACAGAAGAAAGACATTTAAATAGATAACTTTACTTCCTGGTCAATATTGCATAACGTGCAAACCGCATCCTCGGTTACAAACAGTACGATCTCATCACAAATAGACTATACAAATCTCCTAGTCCTAATCACATCAAGGCTCATCTTATTATTGTTAGCAACTATACTGAATGTGAACATCTGCATTCAGATCTAAAGCCTATATTTAATTTTTTTTTTTACTTCTTTATTCATTTTACAGTAAAAGCCTACTTGTACTGACGTACAAAATGTAGTGATGGTTTATAAGTGAACAAAATCCGAAGGTGTCAAGTGTAGTTTCCCCGTAGTTTCCAAATCTTCGCCAGTGCCAGGGTGTCTGAAGATGTCAATAAAGAAAGGTGGGTGTTTGAATTTTAAATAAATTTAGTTTAAATGAATTGCCATCCACATTGTAAATATTCTTCAGTGATGTAATTTTACATGAATGCCCTATGAGTGTGAACATTGTAACAAATCCTTTGCGCGAAAAAAGCCACTAACAAAAACATTTCATTCAGATCTATTAAGGGAGCGTTCATAAACACTTTGGTTGGTATGGCGTGCTGGAAAATTATAGGGGGTTCCAAAAATGTTGATACTCTGCAAAGGGGGGTCAAAAAAGTTTTGAAAACCCTTATAGGGGTCAAAAAAGTTTGAACACTCGTTAATGTCAACATTTTCTAGGGCCTTCGCCGCCTGACCTACCTTAAAATTATAAATATAGGCTACCATTTAACTGTGATGACATGTAAGTAGAGCAATATAAAGAAGTGCGTACTAAAATTCATAGACAAATCAGAAGGGACAAGGCAGTATGGCTTGAAGAGCCATGTCTACAAATAAAGGACTTTGATGCAACTGGAAAATCCAAAGCAATGTTCAATCAGATCAGATCACTCCACAATAAATCCACTCAAACCAAACATGTGCAAAAAACACAGATGGAGCAGTGCTAAGTGAACCATCAAATATTATTAACAGATGGAGAGAGTACGGCGCCTCACTCTTTGAAAGACTAGATGGAGAAACACCACTGACAAAAATGAACAGAGCATTTGACGATGACATATTACCTCAGTGATGTTTGCTGTCAGAAAGCACAAGGATGAGAAACCCTCAGACCTTGATGGGATACCTGCCGAGCTTATAAAATCAACAGGCCAGCACGGAATTAAAGCACTGAATCAAATGCGATTGCCCAAATGACTGGAAAGTGCAAGAATGTGTCATGCTGTTCAAATCAGGCGACCGCAAACAGTGCTCAAACTGCAGGACAATTGCCCTCATCAGCCATACGAGTATAAGGTGCTACTGATGATCATCATCTGACGCCTGAAAGCCAACTAGATCAAGAACTTCCAGAAGAGCAAACCGCCTACAGGAAAGGCAGGGGTAACTGTCTATATGCTGGTTTATCTACAGATCTTGATGGAGAAAATCATCGCAATATGTCAAGAATTCTTCATCATGTCCATAGATTATTCCAAAACATTTGACTCTGTGAGCCTCATCAAGCTTTTCTCTGCAATAATAGAAATGGGATTCCCCGCCAACCTTGTAGCACTGCTTCAATCCCTGTATGTGAATCAGAAGGCAAGGATCAGATGGAATGGTGAGACACAGATGAATTCAACAAAGGTGTGAGGCAGGGATGCATTGATTCACCGTACATGCTCGTCTCCTACACAGAAAAAGCCACGAGAGACGCTGATGTAAACCAGTATGGGATAAAAGTAGGCGGTACATCAATTTCAAATCTTAGATATGCCGATGACACGTCTGCACTTTTCGGAACCTCTGAAGAAGGCATTGACAGACTAAAAAGTACGTCAGCCGTGAAAAATGGGTAAAAGTTTACACAACAATGACCAGCCTGGTTCCCTTATCAATTTCAGGCGGGGTACTTTTTTACCCAATGTTGTGTAACTGTTTTTACTCAGAAATGTGTAAACAAATGTTACCTTTTATTGTGTCTCTTTCTACTCAATTCTGTGTAATATGAATGGATCTAAGACGCTGCAATATCATCTCCTTGGATATTCCCAGCTATTACTCACGATTCATTATCTGATGACTTGCAATTTTCAATTCCAGTGACATAGGTGACCATGATTGTGAAGTTCTGGCTACTATTGTCGGCGTATGATGAAAAATCATGATGTACAAGAAATAACCGCCATTTTCGATAGAATATATGGCCATGCGTTTTAAGTTGGGCCGGTCTCGTGTGACGAACTTAAAATTGGTGAATATCGACGTATTTTCATTTGAATGGCGATAACTTTTCTATACTAGGCAATACCCCCACAAAAGTATACATTTTCTTGATTAAAATTGTCTTAGGAGTTCAAAAATGCACTTAAAATTAACATAGGATGAACCCCTAGAAGGTTATGAATTTGAAAAGGTCAACAATTTATGAAAAAAATCTGCTGAGAAAAAAAAACTATGAAAAAAAATCTGCATACCCTACAAGGTTAATTATTGCAGATTTGAATTTCTGACAGTGAAAGCTTTCCAAGCATATATAACATTTTATATCTAGGTAATGTTTACAGTATTTTGCACCGGGCTGGAAAAAATGTCATTTTGCGAAGAAAAAAATCTGACATACGAGGGGCAGTCAATAAATAATGAAAGTGATCATGGTATGGGATGCATGAGTGATTCTATTGAGGGGATAAACAAAGTATGAACCTTTGTCTTTCAAACAATACACTTTTTGATTTTTAAATGTGAACTATGACGTCATAGCACTGTCTCAAAGTAAGTACACTTGGGACACTGCTAAATCAGTTATTTGGCGGGAAATTTGAATTGTTTTTATGAAACACGTGGTAAGAAGATTGCATAACATGACATCAGAAGCAGGTAAATCCCGATTTTTTTTCTCGCATAAATATGATACTAAAGACAATAACCTTAATCCCTGTGTAATTTGGAATGTGTAGTATAAGAGGAAAAAGTAAGGAGAAGCAATTGAATATAAGGTATACAAATATCAGTATTTCAAATAGCTAATTTTTATTTAAAAATGCCCAGTCAGTGAATCACTAATATGGCGGAAAATCAAACAATTTTCAAGCAATTAACCAGTTTGGAAGATTCCATATGATAGTTAACTAATTATCTGAACTTATTCGCATGAAACCTGCAGAAAAAATGCGCATGCGCAGACGGCATATAATTTTGAAACGGGCCCAAAATGGCTAAAACCATGAAATTTACCAGATAAGAGCTTAATGTGCCTTCAAATTCTAATCAGAAATAATGAAAAATGTTTAAATCAATGTGTAAACATATTGTGATAGTCAAAATGAAGATATACAGGAATGTATCAATCAAAGATGGCTGCCACAACCTCTCTTATTACTGTTATCTTTAGAGCTACTAGATATGTATTGTGTAAGTAATCGTCATATAATTTCAATGGTTTGAGGAAATTTTATGAACAGCTCCTTTTGAAATCCCCACTATTATTGCTTTACATCCCACAACAATTTATTAAATTATAATCCCTCTATTGTTCTTTATCCTTTGTTGTTTTCTAAGGTATATTATTGTGGATTTTGCTAAATAAAAGTGTATTTGAGATGGTCCCTTCTTGTTCGTATTAAGGCATTCAGATTTAAAAAAAGTGTGAAGAGTGTCAAACAGAGATAAGTGTGTATTCTAACTATGTGCCAAGTGTTATCTGTTTTTATGCTTGCATTGCCGAGATATACGCAAATGTATCAATCAACCCATATTCAACATATTACATATCCAGCCAAATAATTGGCAGATTTCAGTCAGTGTCTGAAACCTATTGTGTTTATGTTAATGACGTTACATAACCAAAGGTATCTAACAATCCAAAAGTGTATTGTTTGAAAGACAAAGGTTCATACTTTGTATTGATCACATTATCCCCTCAATAGAATCACTCATGCATCCCATACCATGATCACTTTGCCTAACCGTATGTGCTGGTAAAAGACGCTGCGTCGGTACATATCCATCCAGTCATACACATGTAGTTCTTCAATGCATTGCGGGTCTGTAATTATTGATTAATTCTTTATTAATTAAGGTGATTACCCATTATTAAACATCTAAATTATTCAAATCTGTTTATTTACCAGAGTTTATGTACTTAGATACAACAATTTCATTCCATAAACATGATTTAACTCAATTGCACTGAACTGTACTGTAGATGCCAAATTTGCTGCGCCGGACTCTCCTGCGCCGGACTCTCCTCCACCCCTGATGTTGGTTAATTAGCCATTAATTAACAACAAATGACAACATTCTAACACATGCTAATACTTTTATCTTCTTGCCCTGCATAAGAGCTTTATTTTGATACCAAATTTAGCTATGTAGGTGGTATCTTTATACAAGAAATTGAATAGACAATGTCAATGCCCCCCCCCCCCCCCACCACTTACGTGAAATTCACGAGGTGACTGACTTGGAATTTTTTTGGGGCAACCTTTTACGAAAATTTTAGGTGAAAACGCACCCCCCCCCCCCCCCCCCCCCCCCCCCCCCCCCCCCCCCCCCTTGGGCAAAAGTGTCTGACGGCCCTGTGACGTATCGTTTATGAATAGCCTAGGCACGGTACATCACATCTTCAGCCTCCTAGGGAATGATGCAAAAAGTGTGACACCAGAAAAAACCCAAAATAGTTGGATCTAAGCATCACTTATTTCAAGTACTTTTGTGCCTCTTAAAAAAAATCAAATATTCCGAAATCAGCGTTTTTACAATTACCATTCTCGATCGACCTTTCGGCTGGATAGCATTTAGAAAGTTATATGTAAATTCAGTAGAGGGCACTGCATTATGGGGTAGTTGTGCTGCATTTTGGGTAGGGGGTGGGGTACTGCGCATTTTTTTCCCGAAGCAATGGTTATGACGTCATATATGTGTCGATTTTCAGAACTCTTGTATTGGATCTACGTGCAAAAGATATGCCCATGGCATCATACTTTCCCAGGCGTGCAGTTCATTTTAAATTTCAGATGTTCTAAAAATGGATGGTTTTCTAACCAATTCGAGAAAGAAAATCGAACTGCACACCTCAGAATTGCTAATTATATGCCTTAAACTAGCCCCTTTTTGTGCCTTTGAACAGAGTGTCTGCTCGGAATGTAGAATTACACAGCGCTTGACACGAATTCGGAACTTAGGCAGTTCGTATTGGCTTAATACGCATTCGCGAATACCCATCGCAAAAGTCTAAAAAAAAACACCTTTTTTATGTATAACTACAGTAAATAATCCTAGAACCGATAGTCTACGTGTTCTTTTTCGACCCTTTTCAAGTTCAAATGTCCAATTAATAAAATAAGATATAAGTAAAATATTCGCCAAAAATTTGTTCAATTAGCACGGTTGTTGTAATGGATGGAACGTTGACATGGGGACCGAAAGGTTGTGAGTTCGAGCCCCGTTATGATCATTTAATTATATGCGGGGTCTTGTCGTTTGTCCGGCATCGTCTGTATGCGTGTCCACACGGTCAAAACGCCGGCGTTGAGTATACACAGCAGCCGTATCAGACGTGTTTGGATACACCTGGGTAAACAACAATAGATCGAGTCCATGCTTCCTAACCCTTTAGGTATATTAGTTTCAGGATTGTGGACCGTATAAATGCCATTTTTTGTGTTCGAAAATGTCAACGTTTTTTACCGTTCTTTCAAAAATAAGTAGTATGATCACATTACAAACACATTTTGTGCGAGAGAAACACATACATTTGGCAAACATGGCACAAAAAAAATCCGTTCGTTATAAATAAATGGATATGGTTAAATAATAAAACGATCACAATTATACTCGCCGATCTCTGTGGCGTGCATACGTTGGCCATATCGTTTGCAATCGGCAATCACGGGTTCGATTCCCGAATATTCCTTTTTTTCCTTTTATTTTTCTATTTTTTAAACTTGATGGTGGATTAATGGAACATCATTGTTATGTCAATTTTTATAAATTATAAAGGCCGCACATGCGTTTATAGTTTTCTTTTTATTTATTTATCTATCATTTAACTCTTGATTTATTCAACTTTATCAATAAACAATTAAAATGCGTAAACAATTATATTATTGCTCGATAAATAAGTGATTTAAATTGAGTTCAGTTTGATAATGATGCAAAACTTGTTGTAAAACCATTTTACCAGTGTGCCCAACACTTTTCCCTTTGCACACTTTGTTTATACATTCAGAGATGTCGCTTTTAGCTTGTTATAGCTAAGCTAATTTACAATTGTAAGCAAGTTTGCGACCTCTTTGATTTTAACAATCTGCATTTCGTTAAAACTTAAAACAGTTTTAGTTTGTCTTTCAACTATACGTATCACGTGATAACCTCGATCGTTTTCGCAAAATGGCGCGGTACCCCCACCCCCTCCCCCGCCCCCCTCCCCCTACATGTTGGGGTAGTTAAATCATCAATGTCAGGCTAGTTAAATTTATGAAACGAAGTCTTGTTCTCTGGCTGTTTTCTTAATTCAAGGTATATTTTGTCAATTCAAAAATGATTGAATCACTACATTATGCTGCTCAGTCTATTTAAATATTAACGTTACACTAGCCAACATATAGCGCCATTTGTAGCAGTTGACATAGAAAGTATTAATGAAATAACAAGTGATATCATGTTTGTTTTGTTTGCAAGGGTGTCAAGAATAACCGATGAAATGAAGGGCGGTATCGGAAACCGGAGAAGACAGAAGCGAAAAAATAGAAAACAAAATTGAAAAGGTAACATTTCTGAGAAGGCATTTGAGAACTAAGTATTATACAAATAATTATACCAGTGTGCTCTCAAAATGATTTGGCAGTGACCATGGTGACGCAAACATTTCAACTTGTAATAGCACGAGGTGCAGCTATCATGGAAGATTACGTAAATATATACTGATCAATGCGACCATAACATTCTTTTATACGGGCCGCTATGATCCATTTTCCACTCGAATTTGAGGGGGAAAATAATTCGATAATTCAACAAATATATATCAAGAAAATAGTCGAAATAAAAATCGCCCGATCGACAGACCTTAACTGAGCGGTACGTTCGGCCGTAGAACAGGTGTTTTTTTAGTCGTCTATCGAAGTTATTAATGTAATAAATTCACCACTTCTCTCTTCAATTTTAATCTAACTTTCTCAATGTCACGATCTTTTCTCTATTTTTTCATTAGATCGCGTGATATTCAGCATTGATGTGGATCAACAACACGTGGGAGTGGGGGAGAAGCTTCATTCGGATTTGTTTCCCTTCTAAATACCCAACGGGACATAACCTGTGTAATGATGTTAATGAATAATGATAATGATAAACGTATACAGATGCCGAAATCGCTGTGCAGCTCTCACCCGTCCTGAGATTAGCGTTTCATTCACAACTACGCAAAGATATTTCTCATGAAACAATAAGCTGGATACTAAACAATAACACTATTCTTAGTATTACGAATGACGTAAAAACAAATATGCATCCATTAACTAAACAAATCAAGAACAACTTGTGGGGGTATTTTTATAAATACTGTGGAGTGTTTGCAAGACCTGGATTTATTTGTTTAAACGTCGCATAACATACTGTGAAACCAAGATTTCATTATTGCAATGGCATAAGACATAATCAGCGTGAAGGGGTCACCGGCGGGTAAGGGGTAACTAGCGGGGAAGGAACCACGTCTCTTTAAAATGGGCCGGTCCATTTCTCTGTCTCACACCACAGATTATATGTCAAAACGGAATATGTCTGAAACAAACACACCCGTTATATGAGTAGATGCCCCTAACTTGTTAAATTGTAATGCTTTGAATGAGAAAATATTACCCATAATCTAAAAAAGTTGTGGACAAGTGTGTTAAGTTCCAGATACATAAATGTTGCCAGTATCGGTCGATATTGGTACGATTTTACTGTTTCAGTATCGGTCGATACTGAGACACCAACTTGTGTTTTTATATTCCAGTATCGGGCGATACTGGTCACGTGCTACCAGTGTATTTTTTCCAAGTATTGAACGATACTGGTACATAGTTTTGTTCCAGTATCGTCCAATACTGGTGCATTTTATATGTCTCGGTATTGTCCGTTACTGGCAAACTGACTTTGTACCAGTATCGAACGATACTGGGTATTCCAGTATCGGACGATACTGGATATTCCAGTATCGGACGATACTAGTACAGTCCAGATTCTGGGACCTGAAATACACTTTTTCCGAAACTTGTATATAAACATCACATATTGGCAGTGGACTTTTTTCGTGGCTATTTGTGTCCACACAATTATGAAGTCCACCGGATGACATAGTGCCCATACGCGATGTTATACAACTTGAATCTTATTTGAATTGAAATACAACCCGAGATTTCCTGTCATTGATGATATTGATAGAACAGAGTAAAAGTGTTTTCGTCTTAATGTATCATTATGGATTTATAATAGTGTCTTGAGATAAACGCCGGGAAACACATATATTATTGAACTCTAGAGGGCGCATCGTACTTTCTGAACAATATCGTGGTGTGTTTTCAAACCATATAGCATGTAGCCTAGCACTGGTTTCGTGCTGTGTTTGCATCATCGTCATTCTCTGATCTGAAAACTAAAACTAGTATATGGTCCAAGTTATGTTGCTGTATGATCTATAAGTCCAAGGCATTACATTATTATGTTTTGAGGTGTCCAAGTGTGGATAATATTCACCCGTCAGTCAGAATACTCCACTTCTCAGAAGGTCCGCTATCCAGAAAACCCTTTACTCAGAAGGTCCGCAATTCAGAATTCTAAATAGCGGGTAGGTTTTCATTTAAAATGACCCTTTACTCAGAAGACGTGCTAATAAGAGAACCAATCAGAAGGCCCGTCAGTAAGAATATGTTTTAGGGTTAGGGTTAGGGTTAGGGTTAGGGATAGGGTTAGGGTTAGGGTTAGGGTTAGGGTTGGGGTTGGGGTTGTAGGGTTAGGGTTAGGATTAGGGTAAGGGTTAGGGATAGGGTTAGGGTTAGATTTAGGGTTAGGGTTAGGGCTAGGGTATTTTCAATAAAATACAACAAAAAGCCCACTACTCAGAAAGTCCGTTACTCAGAAGGTTTGCTACTCAGAAAATTCTGAGTAGCGGACCTTCTGGATAGCGACATTCAGCGTGTTTTTATTAAGCAAACCGGCTTTTACCCGTCTTATAAAAAGCAGGATAAAAGCCGGTTGCTCGTGTGAGAGACGTGTTTTTATTGCAGTTCGATAAACAAACTTGCCGGCTGCCGCTGACCTCATTATAATAAATGCCAGCGAAAGGTCATACACATCTGTTTGCATTTAATTGTCAGGTGATCGTGCATCGTGTGCCCACTTCCGCTTTTCCACCGGCAAACGCGCTGAGCAGGAACCGTGCGTGTTTATACTGACGAAAGACTGCTTTTCCTAACCGGTTTCAACCGCTATTATCCTTGGTTTCGAAGGATAAAAGGCATCTAAAATCCAGGAGAAATAAACCGGTATGAGCGGGCAAATGCCGGTGGTGGTGTGTTTTTACTGGGGGATTTTAATCCGTTAGCAGTCATATGCCTGCTTTTTTTCTTCAGTAAAAACACGCTGAAACATCCGTTTTTCTTGCGTGTCAATTGCATGAGGGTAAATATAAACTAATTGTAACATTGTACGAGTATTTCTTCTGACAATGTTACAATCAGTTTATATTTACCCGCATGCAATTGACACGCAAGAAAAACAGCATAGCTTCTTCACACAGAAAAAATGCACAATCTTTGTAATAATTTACATAATTACTAAGGAGTTCTATATTTACTGAAATAATGTAAACATTTTTCTCTGTGTTAGTTATATTATGGCGCCAATTAATGTGTTATTTCGCGCCATTTAATCATGGAGTGTGTCTTGCGGTACAATTAATTGGAGTAGTATCAAATTAATATCACGCATACACAAGCAATTTTGCGTCATCTAAATTTCTTGCCTAGCGCCAAAGTGTCTACTACAATTGACAATTAACCGAATCAATAATTTTTCTGGCCATCAATTAATTTTGTTTAGTTCCAGGCTCTATGCATTTTTAGATGAAATGTAAGAAGTTGTTATTGTATTTGAATAAACCTACTAACAAAAGAAATGTGGTCATACCTGGTTTTGTGGGTGTGGGTGTCTTTCGTCTTTTCTATTTATTTATTTCTTATTCTATGTTTTTTTCATGATCTTATCTGCATGGCATTTGAGGTTTCTCTGCTTTAACTCATGCATTCAAATATTTCCAGTTGATGATTTGCAGTCTCTAGGTGAGCTTTTTATCTCTGCGTGGTATGATATAATAGTACTGAATTAACAGCATATTAATAATTCATTCAATATAATTCCCTGAGTATAGTGTTTTTCCTTGTCTTTAAGGACAGCTTGTTATTTTCATATTTTAAGTACAGGGTATCTAAAAAAAATACAACGCACTCTTAGGTGATCATTACTTCCTGAATAAAAAACGGAGTAAAGCAATTCAAACGACAAAAAAGATTCAAATTAGTTGACTATAATTGGAAGCAAACCGTATTTGATTCGGTTCGGTATTTATGGAGAAATGAGCGATTACATAAAAGTAGTCAAAGAACACTTCCATCCCAGTTTGCCAATAATGAGTGATTCAGACAGCACAGACAAGAAAGTATTCAATAAATCTCGTAGAGATAACGTTCATTAACTTTTTTTCTTGTATTCTGCTTTTTCCTTTTATTCCAAAGAATTATGCCAGTTGTTAACCAAGTTTTTGACACCATTAAAGCCATTTTGCGGGCTGAATATTGCTAACCTACCATCATGCTTTGTGCCAATACTTTGCCAATATAATTTAACATGATTATGTAGGATGCGGGAATTATAAATCCATTTTAATGAATACATTTGAAAATAAAAAAGTACATCAATTATGATTGCTATTGTTTGATAAAGGTGCCAGATTACTGGTATACCAGTATCGTACAATACTGGAACATAACAGTTTCCAGTATCGCTCGATACTGGTACGATTTTAATGTACAGTTCAAGTATCGGTCGATACTTGAACACCAAATTGTGTTCCAGTATTGTTCCAGTATCGGGCGATACTGGTACACATGCTACCAGTGTGATCTGTCCCAGTATCGAACGATACTGGTATATAAATGTGTTCCAGTATCGCCCGATACTGGAAAATGTTATATGTCCCAGCATCATCTGTTACTGGAACACTGACTTTTTATCGAACGATACTGATTGTTCCAGTGTCGTTCGATACTAGTACAGTCCAGAATCTGGGACCTAAAGTACACTTTTTCGGACTTAAGTAACCTGAACTCCAATTCGACCATGTTATTCACTTTCTTTCAAGAGACTTTATAATTCGTTTTAGGTTAAAAGAGTCAATCGTAATCTCTTTCCTTACAACACTGTAACAATGAGTTGTATTGTTTTTGTTTTGTGTTTGTTATGAATGTCACGATACATTTGTATTATTATTATTATTATTATTATTATTATTATTATTCATGGTATAGTTTATTGTCATCGCAATTGGCACAATATTACAAGTTACAAATATACATTAAAAATGCAAGATATACAATAATAGATTTTAAAAACAATAATATCATAAAAGCAAACACCCAACATACATTTCACATTAAACACCGCAATTACCCCCCCCCCCACACCACCCCCCCCCCCCCACACACACACACACACATCCCCTCCCTCCCCCAAAAAGATATTGCACATAAAACATGGTACAATTTACGTGACCACCTAACTGACACTTTTACTCAGTACTTTGATGATAAGAAAAAATGCATTGATCAATGTATTCAACAGTACTGGCTAATTGGAAAGAGAATGAGTAAGTAACCACCCGTGCAAATAAAAATCTGTCTAATACACAAACATGGATGAAAGTGTTCGTTGACTGCTATTACCATGATTACGTATAATCCGTCATTTCGACGTAATTTACTGAACCGAATCAAATGCAGTTTTCTGCAAATTATACACAGGGGGGACACAGCTATTATAAAAGGATGTTGTCAATAAATTATCTCAAAAGTTCAGGACTTGTAAACTCTTCATGAACAAAATCATGTGATTAAAGATGTGTGATAAAAACAGTGACTACAAAGCTTGAGCCTCAATAGAGTTTACGCTTTTGGTTAAAACTAGACGCTTAAACCTGAGGATAGTACTAATAATGAATTGTTGGTATACTTATTGTGCGGCACAACGCGCCAAACCCTGTGGCTTGAGAACTGACGAAGCGTCGACTGTCGGACTGAAATTTCACTCTATTAGTTTGAACATTTTCAATCTCTAAAGATGTTTCCCTCCGGACAATCTTTAGGATTGACTTTTCAATCGTTTGATTTAAAAGAGTATGGTACTGACGATTTTGTCACTTTTGTGATTATTTTTGAATGAAATGGTGGCATTGGCGACGGTTGGTGAATTTATGCTATGAGGTTTGAAAAGGTCTCAATCCCCTCAAACGCACGTGAGTCGCCAAGGTGGTTCTTAAGCATAGGATTTATGATCTGGAGCAGATGAGGCAGCACCACAAATCTAGTTCGTATGGCTCATACGTATACATGTAAGTAACTTATACGTAAGACTTAGGCAATTAGCGCCAAAGTAATATTTTCTTAACCAAATGTACACGCACCTATGTCAATTGAATTGAGCAAATATTATTTATTTAGGAATATATAATGGTGATGCAAACTATTATTTTGGCGCCAATCGTATAAGTCTAAGGTAAAAATAACTTATCCGTACGAGCCATACGTACTCGTTTCGCAGTAAGGCCTCAGAAAAATGTATTCAAAGCAACAAATAGAGGTTGAAACTTCAGCCGAGAAGACAGAACCGTTATAAATGCCAGTCACCTTGAGAATTGAATGCTAACGTCAATCTTTTTAGGTTACATCTCTAATTCCAACATATTATCACACACAAACAGTCAAAACATGGCATATTTATACTAGGCCAGACTATATATAATTCATACAGATACATTACCATGTGGGTGGCAAATCAATAAATAAGAGAAAATGGAAAAACAAAGAAAAAGGTCGATTATCTACATAATTTATGATCACTCGGAATTCAGAATAACGGAATATAATTTTGTGGTGCCCACCTTTCAACATAATATCGTGGCAATCGAATCAGGTGGAATAGTAAATTGACTTTCTATTCATTCAGCTTTATTGCACACAGAAACCCCTACGCATAATACCCAAGCCATCAACAATACACATTTGCCAAATAATAATCAAAAGCGATGATGGACAGAGACTGATGCAAAACAAAATAGTCGGTTCATTTTGACAGGACATAATTTTGACAATATCTTTCCTTCATGTTGCGTCACGTTGAATGCATTCTTAAATTTGAATGAGGGGATTCGATATGGATCAATGTTATTTGACCTGTATAGTACTGTTTTTATGGTTAACTTGCGTTTGTCCGGAAATTAACACCGCTTCAATTCGGATTAAGAGCAAGAAATCTAATCTATGCCATCGCATACCACCACGAGAGCATCTCCTGGCTATCTCCGAGAGCCCATACGGACATGATAACCATTCTCGTCATCATGAACCACGCATCATCAACCAAAATATACCCATTGAGGATTACGTACCGGGAGAGTTTACGCTAGGTAAGGCACGTTCAGGATATGGTGGGGTTTTTGTAAGGGAATTATTATCGTTTACTCAGCAGGCTTAGGTGAAGCGCCTACTTTAGGTATTTTAGTCTCGGATTTGATACTACTCTTTGGAGCTCTACGTTCTTGGAACAGGACTAATGATTGGATATGATATTTGATCAGGTGGAGTTGATTTATTTGGGAGTCGCTTAAAATATATAGGTGAGTGCTAAAACGTGTGGTATGGTGTTATTTGTGACTACTTGACTAAGACAATTAAGGGAGGATTTGAACAAGTACGTCTGCTATTATATTAATCAAGAGTCGCAATTAACTCTGGCGCATTATCCCTCACGCGAAGAAAATATCTAAAAACATACCTATTTATCTTATGTTTTTAAATAAATGAAAATGAAAATAATTGACTCACAAACGGTGACATTCAAGGACATCTGAACAAGGACGTCGGTTATAGTTATTTAAAGAGAAGATCTGTTTTGTGCAATGTTATATATGGCCTCAACTATTGTGCATTGCAAAATTGTTTTAACGAGTTTTTTTGTTTGGTTATCACCAAAATGTAGTTACGATACAAAAATAATCATTTTATATATTTAGATTTTCCACGAAATAGCGAGATTAATTTGGCTATAAATAATAAATAATAAAAATGATCGCTATATTCCACGAAATAGCGAGATTCATTTTGCTATAAAGAATAAAGAATAAAAATGAACGCTATTGTTCCAAACCTGCATTGGTTATATCTTCATATTTTGGTCATTTTGTATTTATCTTTACTACTATTGTGTACTGCTATATGTTTAGCATTGTATGTCCAAAATGTGTTACTTAAAGGACGCCCCATCCTGCAGCGTTGTACTTGTTATTACTGTTTGTTGTACATGCTGCCCTCCCACGACAGAAGGAAGTTTGGGACACTTTCATCAAAATACACTTTAGTTTGTTTAGCTTCAAAAGACATACATTCACCTTAAAATAACTGTGGAACCTGAAACACCACCAAAAGTACGAAATTCATGTAAAGAGGACTTGCTTCCTTTGATTTTATACAGTAAAGACATACGGCAATTAACATAAACCCACCACAAAAAGAGGTATTGGACACATAGTTTTGGTTAATTTAAACAATTTAATAACATAAACATATCATTTCCCTCATTTGTTTTACATTTTCTGCAATAGAAAGACATTAAATAACATTAATATTTAAAAAGAGAAGTAATTGCTTGAAGAAATATTGAAATATCTTCAAAAATAGTAATTTTACCATATCTCTAAACATCAAAGTGTCCCAGACGTCCTTTTGTAATGGGCAATCAACCACTGGACCTTATGTTGCCGGCCGGAGGAGAGGAGTGGAAAGGGGGAAATCGCCCCACCAAAATGTTTGAGTCTATCGGTTAAGATTGGCACTGGCGGTTCATTTTACAGGGAGAATCGTGGGATTATAAATAAGTACAAACATAGCATTTTTTCTCGCACTACGCGTACCGAAGAAAGTGTACGTTAGGTATCGAGCGATACTGGCAATTTTTATGTTCCAGTATTGAACGATAATGGTGATTATAGCCACCGGAGTGGTTATAGCCATCGGAGTGGTTATAGCCAGTAGAGTGGTTATAGCCATCGGAGTTGTTATAACCATCGGAGTGGTTATAGCCAGTAGAGTGGTTATAGCCAGTAGAGTGGTTATAGCCAGTAGAGTGGTTATAGCCAGTAGAGTGGTTATAGCCAGTAGAGTGGTTATAGCCAGTAGAGTGGTTATAGCCAGTAGAGTGGTTATAGCCAGTAGAGTGGTTATAGCCAGTAGAGTGGTTATAGCCAGTAGAGTGGTTATAGCCAGTAGAGTGGTTATAGCCAGTAGAGTGGTTATAGCCAGTAGAGTGGTTATAGCCAGTAGAGTGGTTATAGCCAGTAGAGTGGTTATAGCCAGTAGAGTGGTTATAGCCAGTAGAGTGGTTATAGCCAGTAGAGTGGTTATAGCCAGTAGAGTGGTTATAGCCAGTAGAGTGGTTATAGCCAGTAGAGTGGTTATAGCCAGTAGAGTGGTTATAGCCAGTAGAGTGGTTATAGCCAGTAGAGTGGTTATAGCCAGTAGAGTGGTTATAGCCAGTAGAGTGGTTATAGCCAGTAGAGTGGTTATAGCCAGTAGAGTGGTTATAGCCAGTAGAGTGGTTATAGCCAGTAGAGTGGTTATAGCCAGTAGAGTGGTTATAGCCAGTAGAGTGGTTATAGCCAGTAGAGTGGTTATAGCCAGTAGAGTGGTTATAGCCAGTAGAGTGGTTATAGCCAGTAGAGTGGTTATAGCCAGTAGAGTGGTTATAGCCAGTAGAGTGGTTATAGCCAGTAGAGTGGTTATAGCCAGTAGAGTGGTTATAGCCAGTAGAGTGGTTATAGCCAGTAGAGTGGTTATAGCCAGTAGAGTGGTTATAGCCAGTAGAGTGGTTATAGCTATCGGAGTGATTATAGCCATCGCAGTGGTTAAAGCCATCGGCATGATCGGAGTGGTTTGCCATCGGACTGCTAGTGAAACAAATCCCTCTTGGACCTGAGAGTAATGATTTGGTGTTTTTATAGTTTCATCAAACTGCAAACGTTTCAACAAACCGGGCTGAAATCGAAGAATATCTTATACTGTGTGTTTACCCTTGACCGTTGGTGACCTCTTCTTGAAATGTGTTACGGAATAATTCGACCCTATTTATTTTATAAAGATCATCAGTCATTTCACATGACACGAGTAGCATTTTAAATGAAACAATAACACCAATATTTTGACTCCTGACCACCACAAATAACGTTTTGATTGCAGTATGACCTTTGTCCTCTTATGTTTACTAACTTGAATAGCTAGTCCCGTTACCAGATCTAAAAAGAGAAGAATGAAACTAAGACATTTAAGATGACCTTTCGTCGATAATATGTAAGTAAAAGTTTTACGGACTATCACGTTGACCCATGCATCGTTGGGTTGGCAAGCCAAAGGTTGGTGGGCCAACAATTAACATGGCGACTTTTAGCTCGCCGACACTTCATGCCCAATGTTTTGGCGGGTTACACTTGTATACAGTTGATTATTGAAAACAAGGGCAATTAACCTATTTTACCCTATTTCCTTTGTTCATTTTTACAGTGACTGCCTTATATGAACCATCTACAAACAAGAATGCAAAGCGTTTCTACGTTCTTCAAGTCCTGTCATCGGACCAGCAGCTGGTAGATGAGGGCTATTTCAAGACCGCATCTGATGAGGTAAAACTACATCGTTGCAATGAGATGTATGTATTGGTTGATAAGTATGACGTCGCTGGTGAAGGCATAACATTTCGATGGTTTCCGCCTGATTCATATCAAGGACCCGTTAAAATATTGTAAGTTGTGAAGCGAATGTATGCATTTGTAATTTATTGACGTGAATTTTTCGTGGGAAAATGTTTTTTATGGTCACGTTAAGGTGACCCTAAATAGCTTTAACCCGGTAAAATATTTGGAAAGTGTACTTAAGGTCCCAGATACTGGTATACCAGTATCGTTCAATACTGGAACATACAAGCCAGTATCGCTCGACAGTGGGACGGATTGCACTGTCGATACTGGAACACCAAATTGTGTTCCAGTATCGAGCGATGCTGCAACGTGTTTATGTTCCAGTATCGCGCGATACTGGTACACATGCTATGCTAGCAGTAGTGATTTGTCCCAGTATTGTACGATACTGGTACATAATTGTGTTCCAGTATCGCCCGATACTGTTCGATATAAGTGCCAGTATCGTCCGATACTGGAACACTGACTTTGTACCAGTATCGAACCATACTGGGTAGTCCAGTATCGGACAATACTAGCACAGTCCAGAATCTAGGACCTAAAGTACACTTTTTCCAAATATTTACATTGTAAAACGAATACAGTTTAATTGACAAAAGTGTTTTTGACACAGATAATATGTAAAACAGCAGGTTTTGTATAACTTAACAAATTTGTAAAAATGGAACATAACCTTTGTGAAATGTCCGTTTACAAATATTGGCGTTTGTAAATAATTGTCAATGTCCGGTTAAATTACTTGGGAACTTCTTTCTCTTGGATCACCCCCATTCCATTTCGATGGAATTTTTATTGCGATACCATATCAATATCACGGGATTTTATGGATTTCCTAAACAAATATCTTATTAACGTTGTTACATTTTCGGGTTTTTTGACGTATCGTTTATGAATAGCCTAGACACGGTACATCACATCTTTAGCCTCCTAGGGAATGATGCAAAAAGTGTGACACCAGAAAACCCCCAAAATAGTTGGATCTAAGCATCACTTATTTCACGTACTTTTGTGCCTCTTAAAAAAACCACTCAAATATTCCGAAATCAGTTTTTACAATTACCATTCTCGATCGACCTTTCGGCTGGATAGCATTTAGAAAGTTATATGTAAATTCAGTAGAGGGCGCTGCATTATGGGTAGTTGTGCTGCATTTTGGGTAGGGGTTGGGGTACTGCGCCTTTTTCCCCCGAAGCAATGGTTATGACGTCATATATGTGTCGATTTTCAGAACTCTTGTATTGGATTTACGTGCAAAAGATATGCCCTTGGCATCATACTTTCCCAGGCGTGCAGTTCATTTTAAATTTCAGATGTTCTAAAAATGGATGGTTTTCTAACCAATTCGAGAAAGAAATCGGACTGCACACCTCAGAATTGCAAATTATATGCCTTAAACAAGCCCCCTTTTTGTGCCTTTGAACAGAGTGTCTGCTAGGAATGTAGAATTACACAGCGCTTGACACGAATTCCGAACTTAAGCAGTTCGTATTGGCTTAATACGTATTCGCGAATACCCATCGCAAAAGTCTAAAAAAACCTTTTTTATGTATAACTACAGTAAATAATCCTAAAACCGATAGTCTACGTGTCCTTTTTCGACCTTTTTCAAGTTCAAATGTCCAATTGATGAAATAAGATATAAGTAAAATATTCGCCAAAAATTTGTTCAATTAGCACGGTTGTTGTAATGGATGGAGGTTGACATGGGGAGCGAAAGGTTGTGAGTTCGAGCCCCGTTATGATCATTTTTTTATATGCGGGGTCTTGTCGCTTGGCCGGCATCGTCTGTATGCGTGTCCACAAGGACAACGCCGGCGTTGAGTATACACAGCAGCCGTATCAGACGTGTTTGGATACACCTGGGTAAACAACAATAGATCGAGTCCATGCTTCCTAACTCTTTAGGTATATTAGTCTCAGGATTGTGGACCGTATAAATGACGCCATTTTTTGTGTTCGAAAATGTCAACGTTTTTTACCGTTCTTTCAAAATATAATCACATTACAAACACATTTTGTGCGAGAGAAACACACACATTTGGCAAACATGGCACAATAAAAATCCGTTCGTTATAAATAAATGGATATGGTTAAATAATAAAACGATCACAATTATACTCGTCGATCTCTGTGGCGTGCATACGTTGGCCATGTCGTTGGCAATCGGCAATCACGGGTTCGATTCGATTTTCAGAACTCTTGTATTGGATTTACGTGCAAAAGATATGCCCTTGGCATCATACTTTCCCAGGCGTGCAGTTCATTTTAAATTTCAGATGTTCTAAAAATGGATGGTTTTCTAACCAATTCGAGAAAGAAATCGGACTGCACACCTCAGAATTGCAAATTATATGCCTTAAACAAGCCCCCTTTTTGTGCCTTTGAACAGAGTGTCTGCTAGGAATGTAGAATTACACAGCGCTTGACACGAATTCCGAACTTAAGCAGTTCGTATTGGCTTAATACGTATTCGCGAATACCCATCGCAAAAGTCTAAAAAAAAATTTGTATGTATAACTACAGTAAATAATCCTAAAACCGATAGTCTACGTGTCCTTTTTCGACCTTTTTCAAGTTCAAATGTCCAATTGATGAAATAAGATATGTGACGCGATCAAGAGGAATGAGTCGGATGTCGGGGAATCCCAAATTGAGATATGGCCAATTCAAAATGGCGGCTTATACATGAGTTTTGATGGAAATTCATGTATACAATTTGACATAACTTTGGAACAAAACGTCGTATCGACATGGGGTTTTCAGTTTCTGAAAGCTCTAGGTGTCTTCTTTAACACTGTATTAAAAACTCATTTTCGACCAGGGTCGACATCCGACTCATTTCTCTTGATCGCGTCACATATAAGTAAAATATTCGCAAAAAATTTGTTCAATTAGCACGGTTGTTGTAATGGATGGAGGTTGACATGGGGAGCGAAAGGTTGTGAGTTCGAGCCCCGTTATGATCATTTTTTATATGCGGGGTCTTGTCGCTTGGCCGGCATCGTCTGTATGCGTGTCCACACGGACAACGCCGGCGTTGAGTGTACACAGCAGCCGTATCAGACGTGTTTGGATACACCTGGGTAAACAACAATAGATCGAGTCCATGCTTCCTAACTCTTTAGGTATATTAGTCTCAGGATTGTGGACCGTATAAATGACGCCATTTTTGTGTTCGAAAATGTCAACGTTTTTTACCGTTCTTTCAAAAATAAGTAGTATAATCACATTACAAACACATTTTGTGCGAGAGAAACCACCAACATTTGGCAAACATGGCACAATAAAAATCCGTTCGTTATAAAAAAAATGGATATGGTTAAATAATAAAACGATCACAATTATACTCGTCGATCTCTGTGGCGTGCATACGTTGGTCATGTCGTTGGCAATCGGCAATCACGGGTTCGATTCCCGAATATTCCATGTTATCCTTTTATTTTTCTCTTTTTTAAACTTGATGGTGGATTAATGTAACATCATGGTTATGTCAATTTTTATTAATTATAAAGGCCGCCCATGCGTTTATAGTTTTCTTTTTATTTATTTATCTATTATTTAACTCTTGATTTATTCAACTTGATCAATAAACAATTAAAATGCGTAAATAATTATATTATTGCTCGATAGATAAGTGATTTAAATTGAGTTCAGTTTGATAATGATAGCAAAACTTGTTGTAAAACCATTTTACCAGTGTGCCCAACAATTTCCCTTTGTTTATACATTCGGAGATGTCACTTTAAGCTTGTTATAGCTAAGCTAATATACAATTGTAAACAAATTTGCGACCTCTTTGATTTTAACAATCCCATAGTGCATTTCGTTAAAACAGTTTAAATCGTTTTCTTTTAACTATACGTATCACGTGATAACCTCGATCGTTTTCGCAAAATGGCACGGTACCCCCCCCCCCTCCCCCCCCCCCCCCCCCCCCCCCCCCCCCCCCCCCCCCCCCCTCCCTAGTTAAATCATCAATGTCAGGCTAGTTAAATTTATGAAAACTAAGTCTTGTTCTCTGGCTGTTTTCTTAATTCAAGGTATATTTTGTCAATTCAAAAATGATTGAATCACTACATTATGCTGCTCAGTCTAGTTAAATGTTAACGTTAACTAGCCAACATATAGCGCCATATGTAGCAGTTGACATAGAAAGTATTTATAAAATAACAAGTGATATCATGTTTGTTTTGTTTGCAAGGGTGTCCAGAATAACCGAAGAAATGAAGGGCGGAATCGGAAACCGGAGAAGACAGAAGCGAAAAAATAGAAAACAAAATTGAAAAGGTAACATTTCTGAGAAGGCATTTGAGAATTAAGTATTATACAAATAATTATACCAGTGTGCTCTCAAAACGAGGTGCAGCTATCATGGAAGATTACGTAAATATCTACTGATCATGCTAAGGCGACCATAACATTCTTTTATACGGGCCGCTATGATCCATTTTCCACTCGAATTTGTGGGGGAAAATAATTCGATTAATTCATAAAAATATATCAAGAAAATAGTCGAAATAAAAATCGCCCGACCGACAGACCCTAACTGAGCGGTACATTCGTCCGTGGAACCGGTGGTTTTTTTAGTCGTCTAACGGCGATCGAAGTTATTAATGTAATAAATTCACCACTTCTCTCTTCAATAATATTTTAATCTAGCTTTCTCAATGTCACGATTTTTTCTCGATTTTTTCATTAGATCGCGTGCTATTCAGCATTGATGTGTATCAACAACACGTGGGAGTGGGGGAGAAGCTTCATTCTGTTGTTTTTCTTCTAAATACCCAACGGGACATTACCTGTGTAATGATGTTAATGAATAATGATAATGATAAACGTATACAGATGCCGAAATCGCTGTGAAGCTCTCACCCGTTCTGAGATTAGCGTTTCATTCACAGCTACGCCAAGATATTTCTCATGAAACAATAAGCTGGATAGAAACAATAATAACACTATTCTTAGTATTACGAATGACGTCAAAACAAATATGCATCCATTAAGTCGTGAACAACTTGTGGGGGTATTTTTATAAATACTGTGGAGTGTTTGCAAGACCTGGATTTATTTGTTTAAACGCCGCATAACATACTGTGACACCAGGATTTCATTATTGCAATGGCATATGACATAATCAGCATGAAGGGGTCACCGGCGGGTAAGGGGTAACTAGCGGGGAAGGAACCACGTCTCTTTAAAATGAGCCGGTCCATTTCTCTGTCTCACCACAGATTATATGTCAACACGTAATATGTCTGAAACAAACACACCCGTTATATGAGTAGATGCCCCTAACTTGTTAAATTGTAATACTTTGAATGAGAAAATATTACCCATAATCTAAAAAAGTTGTGGAAAAGTGTGCTTTAAGTTCCAGATACATAAATGTTGCCAGTATCGGTCGATACTGGTACGATTTTACTGTTTCAGTATCGGTCGATACTGAGGCACCAAATTGTGTTTTTATGTTCCAGTATCGGGCGATACTGGTCACGTGCTACCAGTGTATTTGTGTCCAAGTATTGAACGATACTGGTACATAGTTTTGTTCCAGTATCGTCCAATATTGGTGCATTTTATATGTCTCGGTATTGTCCGTTACTGGCAAACTCACTTTGTACCTGTATCGAACGATACTGGGTGTTCCAGTATCGGACGATACTAGTACAGTCCAGCTGCTGGGACCTGAAATACACTTTTCCGAAACCTATATATATATAAACATCACATATTGGCAGTGGACTTATAGGAAAGTTCGTGGCTATTTGTGTCCACACATTTATGAAGTCCATCGGATGACACAGTGCCCATACGCGATCTTATACAACTTGAATCTTATTTGAATTGAAATACAACTCGAGATTTCCTGTCATTGATGATATTAATAGAACAGAGTAAAAGTGTATTCGTCTTAATCTATCAGTGTGGATTTCTAATAGTGTCTTGACATAAACGCCGGGAAACACATATATTATTGAACTCTAGAGGGCGCATCGTACTTTCTGAACAATATCGTGGTGTGTTTTCAAACCATAGCATGTAGCCTAGCACTGGTTTCGTGCTGTGTTTGCATCATCGTTCTGAGTAGCGGGCCTTTTGGATAGCGATTCACCCGTTTTTCTTGCGAGCCAATTGCATGAGGGTAAATATAAACTGATTGTAACATTGTACGAGTATTTCTTCTGACAATGTTACAATCAGTTTATATTTAACCGCATGCAATTGACACGCATGAAAAACAGCATAGCTTCTTCACACAGAAAACGATTATGTAAGAAAAAATGCACAATCTGTGTAATAATTTACATAATTACTAAGGAGTTCTATATTTACTGAAATAATGTAAACATTTTTCTCTGTGTTAGTTATATTATGGCGCCAATTAATGTGTTATTTCGCGCCATTTAATCATGGAGTGTGTCTTGCGGTACAATTAATTGGAGTAGTATCAAATTAATATCACGCATACACAAGCAATTTTGCGTCATCTAAATTTCTTGCCTAGCGCCAAAGTGTCTACTACAATTGACAATTAACCGAATCAATAATTTTTTCTGGCCATCAATTAATTTTGTTTAGTTCCAGGCTCTATGCATTTTTAGATGAAATGTAAGAAGTTGTTATTGTATTTGAATAAACCTACTAACAAAAGAAATGTGGTCATACCTGGTTTTGTGTGTGTGGGTGTCTTTCGTCTTTTCTATTTATTTCTTATTCTATGTTTTTTTCATGATCTTATCTGCATGGCATTTGAGGTGTCTCTGCTTTAACTCATGCATTCAAATATTTCCAGTTGATGATTTGCAGTCTCTAGGTGAGCTTTTTTTTATCTCTGCGTGGTATGATATAATAGTACTGAATTAACAGCATATTGATAATTCATTCAATATAATTCCCTGAGTATAGTGTTTTTCCTTGTCTTTAAGGACAGCTTGTTATTTTCATATTTTAAGTACAGGGTATCTAAAAAAAATACAACGCACTCTTAGGTGATCATTACTTCCTGAATAAAAAACGGAGTAAAACAATTCAAACAACAAAAAAGATTCAAATTAGTTGACTATAATTGGAAGCAAACCGTATTTGATTCGGTTCTGTATTTATGGAGAAATGAGCGATTACATAAAAGTAGTCAAAGAACACTTCCATCCCAGTTTGCCAATAATGAGTGATTCAGACAGCACAAACAAGAAAGTAATCAATAAATCTCGTAGAGATAACGTTCATTACCTTTTTTTCTTGTATTCTGCTTTTTCCTTTTATTCCAAAGAATTATGCCAGTTGTTAACCAAGTTTTTGACACCATTAAAGCCATTTTGCGGGCTGAATATTGCTAACCTACCATCATGCTTTGTGCCAATACTTTGCCAATATAATTTAACATGATTATGTAGGATGCGGGAATTATAAATCCATTTTAATGAATACATTTGAAGAAGAAAAAAAGTACATCAATTATGATTGCTATTGTTTGATAAAGGTGCCAGATTACTGGTATACAAGTATCGTACAATACTGGAACATAACAGTTTTCAGTATCGCTCGATACTGGTACGATTTTAATGTACAGTTCAAGTATCGGTCGATACTTGAACACCAAATTGTGTTCCAGTATTGTTCCAGTATCGGGCGATACTGGTACACATGCTACCAGTGTGATCTGTCCCAGTATCGAACGATACTGGTATATAATTGTGTTCCAGTATCGCCCGATACTGGAAAATGTTAATTGTCCCAGCATCATCTGTTACTGGAACACTGACTTTGTACCAGTATCGAACGATACTGATTGTTCCAGTGTCGTTCGATACTACAGTACAGCTCACAATAGAGTGCACCACGCAACTGCGATGATAGTCCATTGACTTTGAGTTGATAGTCCATTGACAACGCAATGACATAGCATTGACAATGCACTGACAGCGCGATGATAGTTCGTTGACATTATCGTCATAGCACCAATTGTCGTGTAGGGACTCCGTTGATCTTGCGAAATCAGCGCGCTGATTTCGCACTGTCAATGCACTGACAACGGGATGTAATTGGGTTGATATTCCGATGAAAGTATGTTGACCTCCGTTGATATCGGTTACTCTAATGCGATCTGTACTGTAGTACAGTCCAGAATCTGGGACCTAAAGTACACTTTTTCGGACTTAAGTAACCTGAACTCCAATTCGACCATGTTATTCACTTTCTTTCAAAAGACTTTATAATTCGTTTTAGGTTAAAAGAGTCAATCATAATCTCTTTCCTTACAACACTGTAACAATGAGTTGTATTGTTTTTGTTTTGTGTTTGTTATGAATGTCACGATACATTTTTATTATTATTATAATTCATGGTATAGTTTATTGTCATCGCAGCCATCCGGCTGAATTGGCACATTACAAGTTACAAATATACATTAAAAATGCAAGATATACAATAATAGATTTTAAAAACAATAATATCATAAAAGCAAACACCCACCCCTGCATACAACATACATTCCACATTAAACACCGCAATTACCCCCCCCCCCCCCCCCACCCCCACCACCACCACCACCACACATTATACACACTATCCCCTCCCTCCCCCAAAAGATATTGCACATAAAACATGGTACAATTTACGTGACCACCTAACTGACACTTTTACTCACAACTTTGATGATAAGAAAAAATGCATTGATCAAAGTATTCAACAGTACTGGCTAATTGGAAAGAGAATGAGTAAGTAACCACCCGTGCAAATAAAAATCTGTCTAATACACAAACATGGATGAAAGTGTTCGTTGACTGCTATTACCATGATTACGTATAATCGGTCATTTCGACGTAATTTACTGAACCGAATCAAATGCAGTTTTCTGCAAATTATACACAGGGGGACACAGCTATTATAAAAGGATGTTGTCAATAAATTATCTCAAAAGTTCAGGACTTGTAAACTCTTCATGAACAAAATCATGTGATTAAAGATGTGTGATAAAAACAGTGACTACAAAGCTTGAGCCTCAATAGAGTTTACGCTTTTTGTTAAAACTAGACGCTTAAACCTGAGGATAGTACTAATAATGAATTGTTGGTATACTTATTGTGCGGCACAACGCGCCAAACCCTGTGGCTTGAGAACTGACGAAGCGTCGACTGTCGGACTGAAATTTCACTCTATTAGATTGAACATTTTCAATCTCTAAAGATGTTTCCCTCCGCACAATCTTTAGGATTGACTTTTTCAATCGTTTGATTTAAAAGAGTATGGTACTGACGATTTTGTCACTTTTTGTTATTTTTGAATGAAATGGTGACATTGGCGACGATTGGTGAATTTATGCTATGAGGTTTGAAAAGGTCGTCTCAATCCCCTCAAACGCACGTGAGTCGCCAAGGTGGTTCTTAAGCATAGGATTTATGATCTGGAGCAGATGAGGCAGCACCACAAATCTAGTTCGTATGGCTCATACGCATAAGTAACTTATACGTAAGACTTAGGCAATTAGCGCCAAAGTAATATTTTCTTAACCAAATGTACACGCACCTATTTCAATTGAATTGAGCAAATATTTTTTATTTAGGAATATATAATGGTGATGCAAACTATTATTTTGGCGCCAATCGTATAAGTCTAAGGTAAAAATAACTTATCCGTACGAGCCATACGTACTCGTTTCGCAGTAAGGCCTCAGAAAAATGTATTCAAAGCAACAAATAGAGGTTGAAACTTGGGTCGAGAAGACAGAACCGTTATAAATGCCAGTCACCTTGAGAATTGAATGCTAACGTCAATCTTTTTAGGTTACAGCTCTAATTCCAACATATTATCACACACAAACAGTCAAAACATGGCATATTTATACTAGACCAGACTATATATAATTCATACAGATACATTACCATGTGGGTGGCACATCAATAAGTAAAGGAAAACGGAAAAACAAAGAAAAAGGTCGATTATCTACATAATTTATGATCACTCGGAATTCAGAATAACGGAATATAATTTTGTGGTGCCCACCTTTCAAAATAATATCGTGGCAATCGAATCAGGTGTAATGGTAAATTGACTTTCTATTCATTCAGCTTTATTGCACACAGAAACCCCTACGCAAAATACCCAAGCCATCAACAGTACACATTTACCAAATAATAATCAAAAGCGATGATGGACGGAGACTGATGCAAAACAAAATAGTCGGTTCATTTTGACAGTCCATAATTTTGACAATATCTTTCCTTCATGTTGCGTCACGTTGGATTCATTCTTAAATTTGAATGAGGGGATTCGATATGGATCAATGTTATTTGACCTGTATACTACTGTTTTTATGGTTAACTTGCGTTTGTCCGGAAATTAACACCGCTTCAATTCGGATTAAGAGCAAGAAATCTAATCTATGCCATCGCATACCACCACGAGAGCATCTCCTTGCTATCTCCGAGAGCCCATACGGACATGATAACCATTCTCGTCATCATGAACCACGCATCATCAACCAAAATATACCCATAGAGGATTACGTACCGGGAGAGTTTACGCTAGGTAAGGCACGTTCAGGATATGGTGGGTTTTTTTTGTAAGGGAATTATTATCGTTTACTCAGGATTAGGTGAAGAGCCTACTTTAGGTATTTTAGTCTCGGATTTGATACTACTCTTTGGAGCTTTACGTTCTTGGAATCATGACTAATGATTGGATATGATATTTGATCAGGTGCAGTTGATTTATTTGGGAGTCGCTTAAAATATATAGGTAAGTGCTAAAACGTGTGATATGGTGTTATTTGTGACTACTTGACTAAGACAATTTAGGGAGGTTTTGAACAAGTACGTCTGCTAATAATCAAGAGTCGCAATTAACTCTGGCGCATTATCCCTCACGCGAAGAAAAGATCTAAAAACATACCTATTTATCTTGTTTTTAAATAAATGAAAATGAAAATAATGGACTCACAAACGGTGACATTCAAGGACATCTGAACAAGGACGTCGGTTAGATGATTTCCCATAGCAAAAAAAAGGTTACCGGGTGACCACCCGGTGGTCATCCGATGGTCACCGGATAGCTTCCTGGTGTCTAATTGGAAGGTACCAGATAGCACCGGCTAGCCGATACTTTTCCGATGCCTCACATGAGTCCCTAGGAAGGCACAGCAAACATCATGAACTCCCAGGAAGGCATCAGCAAACTTACTTTCTGAAAATAAGTCCCCAGGAAGGCACGAGCTAACATAATAAGCTCCCAGGAAGACACCAGCAAACTTAGTCTCTGAAAATGAGTCCCCAGGAAGGTACCAGCAAACTTAGTCTCTGAAAATGAGTCCCCGGGAAGGCACCAGCAAACTTAGTCTCTGAAAATGAGTCCCCAGGAAGGCACCAGCAAATGGTCAAAGGTCAAGGCAAAAGATCACATGATATGACCAACTGCTATTTCAAATTTGTCTGCCCTATAGCAGTGATCATGGCAGTGTGATGTGGAGCATATGATGGATATTTTGGTTCCTTTTGAAGGTATTTGACATTTGAATGTGAATTGTGAATCCCTATTGTCTAAAGAACAGTTATGTGGAAAATATATGTCACTGGAATTGTACTGTAGATGACTAAAATATGTAAAATATAGTAAGCTTAATAAGCTACATATAACTAAGCTTAATAAACTTACATTATATAGACCATGTAAATTTGGCTTACCTCTAATGGTCACGTCACTTTAAGTGATGTGGATAAGTGTTTGGGTGATGTTTTGAATGAATTTGGTGTGAGGGGTGGGTGTGTATTGGTATTGGGTGATGTATTTAGAGCCTAGAAGGGATTAAGGGTGTGCATAACACTAAATAATTGTTTGGGAGATGTTTGGAATTTGGTGTGGTTAAATAAGTACGAACACCCAGAGGGGACATGGTAAAAAGAAAATATATGTACGTACATGGTAAAAATAATAATATTACGTACTTATGTGATATTACTACATACGTATGTATCTATCAATTAATAATGAAGTAATTAATATCAATCAATTAACTAATTCATTTTAATTAATTAATTACAAATAAATAGATAAATTAATTAATTAATAATGAATTAATAAAGTAATGAATTAATAAATGAATTAATTAATAAATTAATAAATTAATGAATTATTAAATTAATGAATTAATAAATTAATGAATTAATAAATTAATAAGTTAATAAATTAATAAATTAATAAATTAAATTGATTAAATGAATTGATAATTAATTGTATAAATAAATTGCTATTTAATTAAAGGTGAATCAATCAATCAATCGATCGATCAATTAATAATGAATTAATCAATTAAACTAATTAATTTTAATTAATTGCTTAAATGAATGAATGAATTTAATTAGTTACTAATTAATTACTTAAAATAACTAACTAAATTAACTAAACTAAACTAATCGTATTCCGAAGTTTGAGTTGGTTCTCAATTTAGACGCACAAGATGACATGAAATGTCACCATTGAGTAGCACACATACTGTATCGTGGTTAGCCACATGTGACTTGACCATAAGAGGAAAGCCATTAATTTCATGGCGCAAGATGTATTCCATTACGCAGTTATAGGCCAAAATGCAGTGAATAACTGCCAAATGTGGTTTCTGTCACCTTGTGCTTCTAAAAGAACCATTGGAATACGACTATTTTAAGGATGACCCTTCATGTAGAATAGAAAACATCAAGTTGAAAATCAGGCCAGCAAATAGAACACCTACCTTTAACATCAATGTATTAGGTATGTATAGTTTTTGTCTAATATAATAAAGGATTGCTTCAAGGTATTATAGAACTTATAGTGTGTAATAAACATGTATTAGAACTTATTTTTTATTTACCCATGTATCAATCAGGTCAGTATAAATTTTGAGGTGCACAATTGGTTAGAATGTATGATGTTTCCTTTTTACTGACCACTTTGCATATTACATGCACACGTCAAAAGCTGGCCACTGAATCTGACGACGACTATAGAGCTCCAGATTAGTTGGAGTCTATACATCTATTGATTCTCAAATGGTTATAGCTAGGTTAAATATGAAATACTAATTTGCATAAATTTGCATATTAGCCACCAGGTGACCATCCGGTAACCACCCGATGGCCATCTGATGCCTACTAATTTGCATGTGAAAATTTATCGGATGACCACCCGATGGCCATCCGGTGGCCACCCGCTACCTCATGGTACCCGGTGGCTACCCGGTGGTCACCGGGTAGCCCCCAGATGCCACATGGTTAACAGTTACTTATTGGTTCCCCTGCAAAGGCACCTGGTAGCTACCAGGAACCTAATTTGCATAAATTAGCATATAAGCCACCAGGTGACCACCCGGTGGCCACCCGATGGCTATCTGATACCTACTAATTTGCATGTGAAAATTTATCGGATGACCACCCGATGGCCACCCGGTGGCCATCCGCTACCTCATGGTTTACGACCATCGTAGTAGTACCTGGTGGCCACCCGGTGGTCACCGGGTAGCCCCCAGCAACGTCCCTTTTTTTGCTATGGGTTTATTCAAAGAGAAGATCTGTTTGTGCAATGTTATATATGGCCTCAACTATTGTGCATTGCATAATTGTATTAACGAGTTTTTTGTTTGGTTATCACAAAATGTAGTTACGATACAAAAATAATCATGTTATATATTTAGATTTTCCACGAAATAGCGAGATCCATTTGACTAATAATAAAAATGAACGCTATATTCCACGAAATAGCGAGTTTGATTTTGCTAATAATAAAGAATAAAAATGAACGCTATTGTTCCCAACCTGCATTGGTTATATCTTCATATTTTGGTCATTTTTTATTTATCTTTACTACTATTGTATAGTGCTATATATTCAGCATTCTATGTCCAAACTGTGTTACTTAAAGGACGCCCCATCCTGCAGCGTTGTACTTGTTATTACTGTTTGTTGTACATGCTGCCCGCCCACGACAGAAGGAAGTATGGGACACTTTCATCAAAATACACTTTAGTTTGTTTAGCTTCAAAAGACATACATTCACCTTAAAATCACTGTGGAACCTGAAACACCACCAAAAGTACGAAATTCATGTAAAGAGGACTTGCTTCCTTTGATTTTGTACAGTAAAGAGTAAGACATACGGCAATTAACATAAACCCCCCACAAAAAGAGGTATTGGACACATAGTTTTGGTTAATTTAAACAATTTAATAACATAAACATATCATTTCCCTCATTTGTTTTACATTTTCTGCAATAGAAAGACATTAAGGGCTGATATCCAAACTCTCAGCGGTGTTACACCGGTATTACACCGATGTTATACCGGTATTACACCAATATTCTATACAAATATCGGTGTAATACCGGTATAACATCGGTGTAATACCGGTATAACATCGGTGTAATACCGGTGTAACACCGCTGAGAGTTTGGATATCAGCCCTAAATAACATTGATATTTAAAAAGATAGCATTTTTCTCGCACTACGCGCACAAGAAAAAGTGTACTTTAGGTATCGAGCGACACTGGCAATTTTATGTTACAGTATTGAACGCAACTGGTGGTTATTATAGCCATCGGAGTGGTTATAGCCATCGCAGTGGTTATAGCCATCGCAGTGGTTATAGCCATCAGAGTGGTTATAGCCATCGCAGTGGTTATAGCCATCGGCATGATCGGAGTGGTGAGCCATCGGACTGCTAGTGAAAAAAACCCTCTTGAACCTGAGAGTAATGATTTTGTATTTTTATAGTTTCATCAAAATGCAAACGTTCAACAAACCGGGCTGAAATCAAAGAATATCTTATACTGTGTGGTGACCTCTTATTGAAATGTATTACGGAATAGTTTGACCCTATTTATTTTATAAAGATCATCATTCATTTCACATGACACGAGTAGCATTTTAAATGAAACAGTAACAGCAATATTTTGACTCCTCACGAACACAAATAACACTTTGATTGTAGTATGACCTTTAACTGTCCCCTTATGTTTACTAACTTGAATAGCTATAGTCCCGTTACCAGATCTATAAAGAGAAGAATGAAACTAAGACTCAATAACAATATAAGATCTAGTCGATTATCTGACTAATTTAAGATGACATTTCGTCGATATACTATTTTAGTAAAAAGTTTTACGGCCAACAATTAACCTGGCGACTTTTAGCTCGCCGACACTTTATGCCCAATGTTTTGGCGGGTTACACTTGCATACAGTTGATTATTGAAAACAAGGGCAATTAACCTATTTTACCTATTTCCTTTATTAATTTTCACAGTGACTGCCTTATATGAACCATCTACAAACAAGAATGCAAAGCGTTTCTACGTTCTTCAAGTCCTGTCATCGGACCAACAGCTGGTAGATGAGGGCTATTTCAAGACCGCCTCTGATGGGGTAAAACTACATCGTTGCAATGAGATGTATGTGTTGGTTGATAAGTATGACGTCGATGGTGAAGGCATTACTTTTCGATGGTTTCCGCCTGATTCATATCAAGGCCCCGTTAAAATATTGTAAGTTGTAAAGCGAATGCATGCATTTGTAATTTGTTGACGTGAATTTAATTTAATTTTCCGTGGGAAAATGGTTCTTATGGTCACGTTAAGATGACCCTAAATAGCTTTAACCCGGTAAAATATTTGGTAAAGTGTACTTGAGGTCCCAAATACTGGTATACTATAGTATCGTTCAACACTGGAACATACAAGTTGCCAGTATCGCTCGATAGTGGTACGGATTGACTGTCGATACGGAACACCAAATTGTGTTCCAGTATCGCGCGATACTGGTACACATGCTATGCTAGCAGTAGTGATTTGTCCCAGTATTGAACGATACTGGTACATAATTGTGTTCCAGTATCGCCCGATAATGGAACATTTTATAGATGCCAGTATCGTCCGATACTGGAACACTGACTTGGTGGTCCAGTATCGGACAATACAAGCACAGTCCAGAATCTAGGACCTAACGTACACTTTTTCCAAATATTTATATTGTAAAACGAATACAATTTAATTTACAAGAGTTAAGTATTTTGACACAGATATGTAAAACAGCAGGTTTTGTATAACTTCACTTAGGGAGCAGTTCCATTTGTACGCGATAAAAATTGCGAGAATGTTCCGGGCCCCGATGAGTTTTTTATCAGGCCCCGATGAGATTTTTATCGCAAACAGTTGCGAGTAGCAAAGGATTATTTATCGAGTAGCGTATTACCGCTTGTTTAAATATAACGAAAGATAAGTGGTCGGTATGTAAATAGAGCTTCGGGTTATTTATTCTAGTTGTAAGGTACAAATTCAGCATTTCATGTTTTTAGAGATAATGTTATTGATTATGGATGTTTAACGTAAATTGTATTATCCTCGTGTATTTGCTAAACAATGTCCCGCTCTATTTGCTAAACATACCCCAGGGTATGGCAGAGGCCTCGTATCGGGCCCCGATGTCTATTTTATTGGGGCCTGATGACTATTTTATCGCGGATCAACTTGAAAAACATCGGGTCCAAAACATATCAGGCCCCGATACAGTCGCGATAAATTTATCGCGTATAAATGGAACTGTTCCCTTAGCTGACACAAATGTGTAAAAATGGAACGTAACCTTCGTGAAATGTCCGTTTACAAATCGGTTAAATTACTTGGGAAATACTTTTTCGCATATGTCGATAGTATTTGCTGTATTTGATACCAAAGAAGATTTCTTGAGCATTACCAGAATGCCTTGTTTCCATCACATGACCAGTGGTATTCAGTTTTCTGTGTCTACGGGCCTATTAACAGTATTGCAATGGAAGGCTATCACTTTCCTAATCGAGGATCTTTAAGAAATTTGGGGAAAAGTGTAGGCTACTTTAGGTCCATACTGGTATACCAGCAGGGGCGGATTTAGGGTGGGGTGGGAGGCGCGGCGCGGGCGCCTGTGCCCCTACCCTTATTTTTTAAAGGGCGCCTTTTTGAAAGGGCTAAAAGGTTAAAAACGTGTAAAAACGTGCGAAAACCTGTACAAAAATCGCCAAGGGGGCTCTGCCCACTTCAATCCCCGCAGGGGCTTCCACCCCCTGGACCCCGCTTTATCGTTTCCCCTTTATTGAGAAATCCTGGATCCGCCCCTGACCAGTATCGTTCAATACTGGAACATAAAAGTTGCCAGTATATCTCTCTACGCTGGTACAATTTTACTGTTCTAGTATCGGTCGATACTGGAACACCAAATTGTGTTCCAGTAAACGTATACAACCATTGCAATGGTTTTAATCAATCTGCCATACACAGCCCAATAATATTGGTGACATTCCGTAGAGGTACATTTAATCCAGATGACGGTGGCTACGAACGGCCGTTAATTTTGAATTTCCGTTGGTTTCAATGTAACAATGGATTTTGATTATATAACCCCATAAAATTCATCATAGGTTAGAAGAAAATGTTTCCAATCCAAAACCGTTCGGGATGGCTAATCATCCCAATTGTAAATGCTATTTTTTGAATTTAAACCGTTGTTAAGCGGTCGTCCCATTCACTTGATCAGGTAACCTCGTTCGCATATTTTAACCTGAATACTCGTGAATACGCCTATGTCCAGCGTCGTCTGATTTAATCGTAAATTGTACTACTACCCTCTATTGACGTATTTTAAAGGGTTTATTTCTCGAAGAATGTTCGTAAATACAATGCAGCGATGAGTCCTTTTTACGATACCATATCATATTTTAAGGATTTCCTAAAAAAAATTCTTATTTTAATAAGATTTTTTTTAGGAAATCTTTAAAACATTGTTAAATTCTAGGGATTTTTAACGTATCGATTATGAATAGCCTATACACGGTACATCTTTGGCCTCCTAAGGAATGTTGCAAAAAGTGTGACACCAGAAAAACTGCGGTCGAGGTACTTATTTTAAGTACTTTTGTGCCTCTTAAAAAAATATTTGAAATATTCCGAAATTACGATTCTCGATCGGCTGGATAGCATTTAGAAAGTTAAATGTAAATTCAGCAGAGGGCGCTGCATTTTGGGGTAGTTCAATCAGACGACGGTGGATACGAACGGCCGTTAATTTTGAATTTCCGTTGGTTTCAATGTAACAGTGAATTTTGATTATATGACCCAATAAAATTCATCACACGTTGGAACTAAATTATTTCATCCTAAAACCACTGAGGATGGCTAACCATCCGCATTGTCAGTATCATTTTTTGAATTTAAACCGTTGTTAAGCGTTCGTCCCATTCACTTGATCACGTAACCTCGTTCGCATATTTTTGCCTGAATATTCGTAAATACGCCCGTGTCCAGCGTCGTCTGAGTTCAATTACCCATATCAGGTAAGGGGGGGGGGGGGGGGGGGGGGGGGTGTACCGCGCCATTTTGTCCCGAAGCAATGGTTATGACGTCATATTTTTGTCGATTTTCTGAACTCTTGTATTGGATTTACGTGCAAAAAATATGCCCTTGGCATCATACTTTCCCAGGTGTGCAGTTCATTTTAAATTTCAGATGTTCTAAAATGGATGGTTTTCTAAACAATTCGAGAAAGAAAATCGAACTGCACACCTCAGAATTGCAAAAAAAGCGTAAAACAAGTCAACTTTTGTGTGCCTTTGAACAGAGTGGCGGCCGGGATTGTAGAATTTAACACAGTGCATTAACCCATGACACATGATATAAATAAATTATTGCAATGCAATGCAAGTTTCCAATTAGCACGGTTAGTGTAGTGGATAGAAAGTCGACATGAGGAGCGAAAGGTTGTGGGTTCGAGCCCCATTAGGAGCACTTTTGTTTTATATGCTGGATTTGCTTAGCCTGCCGGCATCATCTGTATGACTGCTGGAGTTTACCGTATCAGTTACGCCATTTTTTTCTCTCGAAAATGTCAAAAAGAATTACCGTTCTTTTAAAAATAAGGATTATAATCAAATTACAAACACATTTTGTGCGAGAGCAACACACACATTTGGCAAAAATGGCACAATAAAAATCCGTTCGTTATAAATAGATAGATATGGTTAAATAATAAAACTATCGCAATGACACTCGTTGATCTCTGTGGCGTGCGTAGGTTGGCCAGGTCGTTGGCAATCGGAAATCACGGGTTCGAATATTCCTTTTATTTTTCTATTTTTTAAATTTGATGGTGGATAAATGTAACATCATTGTTATGTCAATTTTTATCAATTATAAATGCCGCCCATGCGTTTATAGTTTTATTTTTATTTATTTATCTATCATAAATGTATCCTTGATTTATTTAACTTTGTATCTAAACAATTAAAATGCGTAAACAATTATATTATTGCTCGATAAATAGAGTGATTTAACTTGAGTTCAGTTTTATTAATGATAGCAAAACTTGTTGTAAACCATTTTACCAGTGTGTCCAACAATTTCGCCTTTGCACACTTTGGTAATACATTCAGAGATGTCATTTTTAGCTTGTTATAGCTAGGCTCAATTATGAGCAAGTTTGCGACCGGGTTTGCGACCTCTATGATTTTAGGCTGGTAACACAATCCCACAGTGCATTTCGTTAAAACAGTGTAAATTATTTTTCCACGATACGTATCACGTGATAACCACGATCGATTTCGCAAAATATCGCAAAATGGCGCGGTACCCCCCCCCCCCCCCCCCCTACATGTCAGGCTAGTTAAATTAATGAAACTAAGTCTTTATTTTTGGCTGTTTTCTTAATTCAAGGTGGATTTTGTCAATTCAAAAATGATTGAATCACTACATTAATGCTGCTCAGTCTAGTTAAATGTTAACGTTAACTAGCCAACATATAGCGCCATATGTAGTGGTTGACAGAGAGAGTGTAAATGAAATAACAAGTGGTATCATGTTTGTTTTATTTTCAAGGGTTTCCAGAATTACCGAAGAAATGAAAGACGGAATCGGAAACCGGAGAAGACAGAAGCGAAAAAATGGAAAAACAAAATTGAAAAGGTAACATTTCTGAAAAGGCATTTGAGAACTAAGTATTATACAAATAATAAGCCGCAATGCGCGTAATTATACCAGTGTGCTCTCAAAATGATGTGGCAGTGATCATGGTGACGCAAACGTTTCAACTTGTAATAGCACGACTGAGGTGCAGCTATCATGGAAGATATAAATATATAATGACCATGCTAAGGCGACGATAACATTCTGTTATCCGGGCCGCTACGATCCATTTACCACTCGAATTTGAGGGGGAAAATAATTCGATTAATTCACACAAAAATATCAAGAAAATAGTCGAAAAAAACCCCGCCCGACCGACAGACCCTAACTGAGCGATATGTTTGTAGAACCGGTGGGTTTTTTTAGTCGTATAATAACGGCAATCGAAGTAATTAAGGTAATAAATTCATCACTTCTCTCTTTAATTTTAATCTAATTTTCTCAATGTCACGATCTTTTCTCTCTTTTTTCAATAGATCGCGTGCTATTTAGCATTGATATGGAATAACAACACGTGGGAGTGCGGGAGAAGCTTAATTCTGATTTTTTTTTTTCCTTCTGAATACCCAACGGGAATTATGTTAAGGAATAATGATATACGTAACTAATACAGATGCCGAAATCGCAGTGCAGCTCTTACCCGTCCTGAGATTAGCGTTTCAATCACAGCTATGCCAAGATATTTCTCATGAAACAATAAGCAGGATAGAAACATACACTTTTCTTAGTATTACGAATGACGTAAAAACAAATATGCATCCATTAACTAAACAAATCAAGAACAACTTGTGGGGGTATTTTTATAAATACTGTGGAGTGTTTGCAAGACCTGGATTTATTTGTTTAAACGTCGCATAACAGCGCTGTGAAACCAAGATTTCATTATGTCAAAGGCATATGACATAATCAGCGTGAAGGGGTCACCGGCGGGTAAGGGGTAACTAGCGGGGAAGGAACCACGTCTCTTTAAAATGAGCCGGATCATTTCTCTGTCTCTAACCACAGATTATATGTCAAAACGGAATATGTCTGAAACAGACACACCTGTGATATGAGTAGATCCCCCTAACTTGTTAAATTGTAATACTTTGAATGAGAAAATATTACCCATAATCTAAAAAAGTTAGGGAATAGTGTACTTTAATTTCCAGATACATAAATGTTGCCAGTATCGCTCGATACTGGTACGATTTTATATCGGTCGATACTGAGACACCAAATTGTGTTTTTATGTTCCAGTATCGGGCGATACTGGTCACCTGCTACCAGTGTATCGCGATACTGAAACACCAAATTGTGTTCCAGTATCGGGCGATACTGGTACACATGCTGTACCGGGTGGTTCAAAAAAAAGTTGACCCAAGTTCAAGGATTTTTTAAACCACATTTGAAGTTTCAGAGAATATGTGTTTAATTAGTCTTGATCAGCAGTAAGTTTTGAAATTATCCTGAAAAAAAGATACATTTATCTTGGTTGGTTCTTTAGATATGGTTCATTACAGAAAGTATGCACAAAACTGCCTTGTCCACGGGAGCGTCCTATAGTAGAGATGGAATCCACAAAGTGGACTTACACACGATTGGTCACAAATTGTAAATAAATGGAGAAAAAGGGAAAAGGAGACATCTGAAACATTTGTCTAGTGCTTGACATTACCTACTTACGTACCTACGTTTCTTTGTTTGATGTAAATGGCACATAAGCATACAGATTGGGATTCTTTGTCAGGGCGGGCTTTTCGATTCTGAAACTAGAGCATGATGTTTTGTTGAAGTCAACAACTAAATGACGCTCCCGTGGACAAGTCAGTTTGTACGTGTTTTCTGTAATGAACCATATCTGAAGAACCAAACAAGCTAAACGTGCCATCTTTTCAGGATAATTTCAAAACTTACTGCTGATTAAGACTATGTAAATACAAATTCTTTGAAACTTTAAATGTGGTTGAAAAATTACTTTGAACTTGGGTCAACTTTTTTTTGAACCACCCGGTATTATCATATACGGAATGTCAATAGCATAAGGAAAATGTTAACATTTGAAACCGCAGCTACTATCGTCCATGCTCTTATAACTTCTCGTATTGACAATGGCAATTCTCTTCTTTTTGGCATCACTGATCACTTACTTCACAAACTACAACTCGCTCAAAATGCAGCTGCTCGCATTCTCACTAAGACCAGGAAATTTGATCACATCACTCCAATTTTGAAAGATCTCCACTGGCTTCCTGTTCGCGAAAGGATTCATTTCAAACTTCTTCTTTTAACTTGGAAAGCTTTGCATGGCACTTCACCAACTTATATTGCTAATCTTCTTGTTCCATATCATCCAAAACGTCATCTGATAAACTTTTACTTGTTGTTCCACGGACTATTTCTTCATTTGGAGATCGCGCATTTTCGGTTGCTGCACCAACTCTCTGGAACTCACTACCTTATAATTTAAGATGCTGTGATTCACTTGACTCTTTTAAGAACTTGTTAAAAACAAGATTATTTGACTCAGTTTATAATTGATTTCTTTGTATATATACATGTACATGTATATGCAAATCATCCTTGTTTATGTATTTTTCATGTTAATTTGTATTTTTGTTTTATATGTTGCGCCTCGGAATAGTTTTACCTAGATTGACGGCGCATTACCAATGCCATTACTATCATATTATCATGCTACCAGTGTATTTTTTGCAAGTATTGAACGATACTGGTACATAGTTTTGTTCCAGTATCGCCCAATACTGGTGCATTTTATATGTCTCGGTATTGTCCGTTACTAGAAAACTGACTTTGTACCAGTATCGTCAGTATCGAACGATACTGGGTGTTCCAGTATCGGACGATACTAGTACAGTCCAGATTCTGGGACCTGAAGTACACTTTTCCCGAAAGTTATATATCAACATCACATATTGGCAGTGGACGTATGGGTAAGTTCGTGGCTATTTGAGTCCACACAATTATGGGGAAAAGTGTACATAACTTTAGCTCCCAGATACTAGACTGTACTAGTATCGACCAATACTAGAACACCCAGTATCGTTCGATACTGGTACATTATTTTGTTCCAGTATCGGTCGATACTGCCCGATACTGGTACATGCAAAATGTTCCAGTATCGCCCAATACTGGAACATGAAAAATGTACCAGTATCGCCCAATACTAGAATATTAAAAATGTGCCAGTATCGCCCAATACCGGAACATGAAAAATGTGCCAGTATCACCCAATACAATATCGGTGAAGTTGGCTTGTATGGTTATTTTCTCTTTCTGGAAAATAGGGTGGCTCTGGAAAGAGCCGTTTTGTGGTATTCAAAACTGCCTGTGATGTGTCAAGCGACGGGAATCTTTGGGAGATTCGTCTCTTCTCTCGTGCGGTTTATTCTATACGTTGGCGAGTGTCTAGTGTTGATATGTGTCGGTGTTTCCGTTTCTTATTGACTGCAGCTGGTTGTTCTTTTTAGATGGACCCGTCGAAGCTGTTGTCTGAGACACTTCATTATTAATTTTTGTTTGGTTAGGGGGCTGGCATTTTCTTCGGAAGGGGGGGGTCCCAAAAATGTGGATAGACCCAGACAATTTTTTCATGACCCCCCCTATCCAAGAGCTGCATATTTTTATGACCCCCCTACCTTTTTTTTTCTTCACGCAAGCATGCTTTGATAAATTTGTGACCCCCCCCCCCCCCCATTTTCAATGAAATAATTCTATGACCCCCCTGTTTTCATGTCAAAAAAACTATGACCCCCCCCCCCAGTATATTTGGGACCCACCCCCTTCTGAAGAAAATGCCAGCCCCCTTATTCGTGACAAAGTACAAACATCTTACGCTTGACGTCACAATGACATTATAAACATGGCCTCAACATGCCGTTTTATATTTGTGTAGACAAATATACATGTAGGCCAACATTGAAATGTTTGCCAAAAAACTCAATATCGCAATGTCACGACATAGCTACTTGTTTGTTTTTCAATGCAAAGATGGGATTTTCAACGCAAAAATCACAATATTTTAATTATTATCAAGGACGGCCTATAAAATCGATTCAGAAACTATTTAATATATCATAATATGAAATAATAAAAAAAAATAGATGAATACGAAGAAAAAGACTAAAAATACGAAGATTTTTTTCTCTGAGAGTACTGTAATTTTCTGAATATACTGGAACATCAAATTGTGTTCCAGTATCGAGCGATACTGGAACGATTTACATGTTCCAGTATCGAGCGATACTGGAACAAAATGTTCAAGTATTGGGCGATCCTGAACATTTAATTTGTTTCAGTATCGATCGATACAGTATCGGGCGATACTGGAACACATGAAGTGTTCCAGTATCGGTCGATACTGGAACACAATTTGATGTTCCAGTATCGACCGATACTGAAACATGTAAATTGTTCCAGTATCGAGCGATGCTGGCAAAATTCATGTACCAGTATCGACCGATACTGGTATACCAGTATCTGGGACCTAAAGTACACTTTTTCCCAATTATGAAGTCCACCGGATGACATAATTGCGCCCGTACGCGATCTTATACAACTTGAATCTAATTTGAATTGAAATGCAACTCGAGATTTCCTGTCATTGATGATATTGATAGAACACAGTAAAAGTGTATTCGTCTTAATCTTTCATTATGGATTTCTAATAGTGTCTTGAGATAAACGCCGAAAAAACATATTATTGAACTCTAGAGGGCGCATCGTACTTTCTGAACAATATCGTGGTGTGTTTTCATATACTGGTACACGCGATACCAGTTACATTTGTCTCAGTGTAGAAAGATACTGGTATACATGATTATGTTTCAGTATCGCCCAATATTGGAACATTTTATATGTGCCAGTATCGGCCGATACTGGTACATTATCTTTTACCAGTATCGAACGATACAGGGTGTTCCAGTACCGGACGATACTGGTACACGTGATACCAGTTAGATTTGTCTCAGTATTGAAAGATACTGGTATACATGATTATGTTTCAGTATCGCCCAATATTGGAACATTTTATATGTGCCAGTATCGGCCGATACTGGTACATTATCTTTTACCAGTATCGAACGATACAAGGTGTTCCAGTATCGGACAGCACTGGTACACGTGATACCTGTTAGATTTGTCTCAGTATTGAAAGATACTGGTATACATAATTATGTTTCAGTAAAGCGGCCCAATATTGGAACATTTTATATGTGCCAGTATCGGCCGATACTGGAACATTATCTTTTACCAGTATCGAACGATACAGGGTGTTCCAGTATCGGACGATACTAGTACAGCCCAGTATCTGGGACCTTAGGTACACTTTTTCCAATCGCTGTTTTCAAAAAATATCAAATTACGTGGCATTTGTAAGGGCGCCTTCCCATTTGTAAGAAAAATATAGTTTTTTATTTTTTTTAAAAAAGCAAAGTGTACAGACGCGTAACTTTGAATTTATCTTTAAAAATAATCTGTTCCATTTTATAACGAGCTTTACGAGTTTCAAAGAGCGACAGAAGAGCTATGACAGCCGAAACGCGTAGAAGCCGGGATTCCAGATATTTGGGTAAAATTATTCCATTTTTGTTGTGGGCAAAAAAAACACATCGGTACTATATATACCTGTGTGTCATCAAAGATAAGAAATCACTCATTATACTAAAGACGATAAAAATGAATACAACTTTAATACTGAAATAGCATATTTTGTACAAACGACACATTTGAACTATATTACAAAACTATTAAGACACCATAGTGTATATGTTTATAACATCTATTTCAGTAGTTAAATAAAATGTATGGTACATTAGCTATCAGTATTTCCAATACATTTTGGCAAGTTATGCGGACATTCTCCATACCATGATAGTAATGGAAGATTATTTCGGTCATATTTAGGAAGTCAAAGCCAATCGTGACGAATGCTTGATACAGTTGCATGCTATTAAATTATAGTGTATTAGTTATTTACATTACGCGCCATCTTAATCGTATCCTTCTAGTTATTTGGTATAAATAACCCTTTAGTGACCGGGGTGGGCGCGTCCTGGACCCATCCTCGCCGCTCGCGTATTTTACTACTATCACGTTGGGTTTTTTCAACCGGTATTTTGTGTTACACTCTATTTTTAACGTAGAAACCCCCGGGATTCCAGATATTTGGGTTAAACTATTCCTTTTTTGTGGGGCAAAAAACAACACCGGTACCTGTGTGTCATCAAAGAAAAAAAATCGCACATTATACTGAAGACGATGGAAATAAATAAAACTTTAATACTGAAATAGCATATTTTGTACAAACGACACATTTGAACTATATTACAAAACTATTAAGACACCATAGTGTACATGTTTATCATAACATCTATTACAGTAGTTAAATACAATTTATGATACAGTAACTATCCGTATTTCCAATACATTTTGGCAAGTTATGCGGACATTCTCCATACCATAGTGATGGAAGATTATTTCGGTCATTTTTAAGAAGTCAAAGCCAAACCTGACGAATGCTTGATACAGTTTCAAGCTATTAAATGACATTGTATACTTTATTTACATTACGCGCCATCTAAATCGTATCCTTCTAGTTATTCGGTACAATTAACACTTTAGTGACCGGGGTGGGCGAGTCCTCGCCGCTCGCGTATTTTACTATACTATCGCGTCGGGTTTTTTCCAACCGGTATTTTTTGTTACACTCTATTTTTAATGTAACACTAGCAATAAATTATTACTGCTTTTTAGTAATTTTAAACTTTGGACAGCCATTTTGGATATTTTATAATACTCAAACTAGATATACAGTCACTATGTTTTATCATAGAAATATAGAAGAGGCTGTTTTATTAGTTTAGGGGAATGGTATTACGCTTGTGTTTAAGTAAAACAAAAGTTTGTTTGGTCAATTTACATCAATTTGAACAATCTGGCGGCCATTTTGGAAAGTGCTAAATAATCAAAACAGCCTACAATCATGGTAAATTGTGGTTGATACATGTCATTTCATGAAATTTGACCATTTTTCGTGGCCATTTTGGACGGCATTTTGAATTACCGCTTAGGATACAATAAATAATGTTGGTAACATCCGCCCCATGCACTCCAGCATGAACGGTGAGAAATACCTAAGTCACTGAAGTTTTAAGAACATCACATGACTACAAGATAAATTATACAACACAATTACACGAAACGACATTATTGAGTCTTTTAAAAGACAAGAATATCGTTAAACGAACATGCTATGTAGATGAAATTCAAATATATCAGAGCTCACAACAATACAGCATGTTGGTCATTATTTTCCGCGATCAACGAATCTAAACAAAACTAACATCAAAGCGATGTATAAAAGTACTCAAGTTTGTAACAATATACAATATAAAATCGTCGATAATATGCACGATACCTACCTACCTCCAATAAACTTACAAAGTTACATTATATAATTACATAATCAACATTCATAATTTCAACATTTTTAGAGAAGTGGTTATGGACATATATATCAGATATATACAAACACAATAATATACAAACACAATAACAAACTTCCGACATTGAAATCCTTCATATTTATACTATGTAGGCCTATTTATATATTCATCAAATTTAAACTTTGCACCATTTAAAAGATCCACAACTGGGAACACCATTTCGGGATATTATATCCAGTCTCTACTTTTAAATTTTATCGCATGTAAAACGTACTTGTTTTCCTTTCCTGTGTATCCTATAGGTTAGGTATGGCATCCAGATTCGTACGGATTGAAAACCGTAGATCGGAGAGGGTAAACGCACTGACTGTCCGTTCAAGGGAGTTGTTCAATGCGTTCGCTAAGCATGGCTAAACACGTATTGGTTTGTCATTAACCTCGTTCCGTTTATCTACACAAAACTGTCCGTTTATCCCAGTGCGTTTACCCTCTCCGATCTACGGTTTTCAATCCGTACGAATCTGGATGCCATCCCTTATCCGAGTATCATGCAATAAATCTGGAAAATAAAATCGCAGTGATACTCAATAACCATGCAAACACCTAACCGCAGAACAGCATGTTATAAAAATGTTTTTCTGTCAACGAATCGAATGAAAACCTACTATCTATGTGATATGAAATTACTAGAATTGTAAAAAGTCATGATATAAAACCGTTGATCATGAGTATATATACATGTATATTTTGTTAAAGTTTTTATTTAAGTTACATGTAAAGATAAACATTTTGTCATAATATCTTATCATGGGTATAGATCAAAGATGTGTTACAGACACACAGACACTAATAGACATCGTACATATCACATTCATTATGCATATTGTCAGCCTGCTTCGATAATTGCCTAACTCATTTTTTCTAGTTCTTAGAAAACAACAAAAGTATGAAACCTGATACCTGTGTACCTGTTACTCATTATTGCATTATTGATGAATGGATATTCATTTTGTGGAATGTGACTTGTATTGTTGATTCCTGGATATTCATTTTGTGGAATGTGACTTGTATTGTTGATGCCTCAATTGGCGTGCATGGATGCACTAATCCAAGTCATCGAAACAGATGAACACAGCCATACAATAATTTGATTAATTCCATGGATTTGTCAATGCAAATTCAATAATGCAAAATGAGTAACATGTTGGTGTGGTCTGGTGGCCCTTTTGCAACAAAGCTATTCATTTATCAACACTTTTGATTGGTCAATGACTTAGGTATTATAACAGCATGTGCATAATGTAATGAAGTCATGGTTTATGCAAAAAACTCAATTTTGCTGAAAAGTGAGTTAGGCAATTATCGAAGCAGGCTGACGATATTTAGAAAATAAAAATCACACTCACATGAAATTATTTACATGAACATCATTATATAACTATTTAAATTCAACACATGTAAACATTGTACCACGTAAAAGATAGAGGGTCCACTCATAGTCATATTCGCGAGGAATCACAGATTTCAATTTATGTGAGGAATTCACATCCTATGATTGTAATGCTCCTCCTGAGACGTTTGTTGTGACACTGTTAACTAAGGGAGGGGTGGTTACCACCCCTCCTAAAGAATACAAACCGAGATGCGGAGTATGCTTATTTAGGTACCATGGATAGCTAGATGTCACCTCTTTCCATACATACCAAAACAAGTACAAACATCCCCCGCATGACGTCACAATGGCGTCACTTTAACATGGCCGACCTCAAAATCCCGCCGTATTCGTCTGTGCAGTGAAATAAAGGCCAAAATTGAAATGTACGCCCAAAAAGTTCCAAATATCGGAATTTCACCCGGGTTTTTGCTTATAAGTGAGAGACATGATGTTTCTAACGTAAAGTGTAAGATTAAAGACCATACAACTAAAGTATTTTTCAAAATGACGATTAAAAAAATGGAAGGTGGCAAAGGTTGTTAACCCCCCCCCCCCCCCCCACCAGTTTGTGTACTACTCAATGGGCAATTTGTTGGAGACTTTGTGCTTCTAAAATATGAACCATTGGAGTTATGCAACTCAAAAACTTTGGAATGCGACAATTTTAAGGATGACCTTTCATGTAAAATAGAAAACATCAAGTTGAAAATCTACAAAACAAGATATCGCAATATTGTCGAATAACATAATATTTATAATTATATCATGATAGGCCTGATTTCAACCATGTGATAGTTTTTACTATCATTATGGCTGGAAAAGAATCATGTGATATCATGATATAAAACAAATATTGAATGCCTTTTGTTTGTGCAATAGTAAAACTATATCACTCGGTCCAATTTGGATTATTCCATTACACTCGGCTTCGCCTCGTGCAATGGAAAAATCCAAATTTGACCTTGTGATATAGTTTTTACTATCACACGCTCAGGCATTCAATATTTGTATAATATATATCAATTTATTTATATACAAATTCTTGATTGTGAAATCGAATGGCGCGAACTATACTTCCAATTTGACAATTATGACTACGACAGCTAAAGGTTAACATTATATCGATACAACTATACCCGTACACGTACTTCTACCATCGAAACCTGTACCCGTATGAGTGCTCATTTTGGGGAAAAGTGTACTTTAGGTCCCAGATATTGGTATACCAGTATCGTTCAACATGTTCAATACTGGAACATAAAAGTTGCCTGTATCGTTCGATACTGGTACGATTTTACTCAGTATCGATCGACGACTAGAACATGTTTATGTTCCAGTATCGGGCGATACTGGTGCACGTGATACCAGTGAGATTTGTCCCAGTATTGAACGATACTGGTATACATAATTATGATCCAGTATCGCCCAATACTGGCACATTTTATATGGCCCTTTAATTACACTATATCCAAAAATAAAATTCAGGGAAATACATATAAAGTTACTAAATGAGACAACTTTGATTTGAATAAGCTCTGGAAAATTGTAAACAGAATACAGCTAGTTGTTGTTATATCAAATGGAGGAGTACCAAGAGGGGTTGGTCAACAGTTTTCTCCTTTTCTCCTCTCTCTCTCCATAAATGCTAACAAAAAACTCTGCTCACGTCTTCTTACTAATCACTTATTCATATCCTTGTCTGTTGAAGATGGGATACTCTGTGTCGTTGATAATGAAGATGTCGTTGTTGTGTTTATATCACAGTTCTGTTCATCTTCAGCGTTGTCACAGTCTACAATTCCATCGCACTGCCACCAGGTGGGGTATTTCGCTGAACGGTCCAAATAGTCAAACATTCCATTTCGGCACACGTTTGTGGAATCTGTTAGAAAAATCCCATCACGTAATTCATATAGGAAATAGTATGCAGAGGGGCGGTCTGATATGTAAATTATCAAAAAGGTGGTTTTTCAATGGACGCTGAGAAATCTTTTATGTATATTATTACCAGGCCGTAATAACATCATCATGCATGATCGCGTTATATGCGCCCTGTTTGACAGGGCGCAGTACATAGCCCTACCCTATGCAGGTTCCCTGCACCATGGATCCCCGCGCCAACTCATACTATAGGTGCAGGTATAGGCTTCTCTATTATTTGCGAGAATCGACTCTACACCACATTTCGTTATCCCTCTGTTATCACATACGGGAAACAACGATCAACACAAGTTGTTATGGACGCACGTCACATGAGGTTGAGCTCGGGTAAAGTACGCGAGCTCAACCTCATTTTAAAACGGTACAACGGTCATCCTGGTGCGCACTACGTAATCTCGACCTCACGGCTCTGATTGGTTGGTGCTCAAACGTGAGAACTTAAGAACTTATGAATAAACATTAAGTTTATTCACGCGCACCATCACGCCCACTGCGTCGGTGGTTAAGGCGCAGCGTGACGATCATTATTATTAGATTTGACCAATCAGGTGCTTTTTGTGAGTTTTCAAGCATGCGTGCGCAGCCAGAGCGAAGTGCGCCCACGTATGTCGAACTGTGGCCAGGAGAGTATGTGCCGTAGATCCATTGAGGTTACGCATCGAATACCGAATGCATTGTCGAACTGCCATGGCTACGGCACAATGGGGAGCGCGCTACACCATGCGTGTGAAGTCCGATGCTATTCTTGTGCCCATCAGCGAATTTGTTATCGTTCAAGCGTGAAGCTGGCATTGACCGCCTTTTTTTTGGTGGATTATTTTACGTCATTTCATGCATGACTTTTATGCCAGCAAATCAATGTGATGACATGATTTGCGCGTGCGTAACTGTATCTGGCTATGGATGATTTGCGTGTAGCCCATTTTTGATGCAGGGAACCAGCATATACATACCCGCGCTCGAAAGCAGCGTATTACGCTGGAAAGAGAAGTAAACAACTTGCTGGGTTCGTTTATTGTATAATGGGTACGATGTTTGGATTTTTGTCTTTGTGTTGTAGATATTAGTTAAGAGATTGAGTTAAATACACTATTAATGAGTTGGAATGAGATAAAAAGATACGCAGTTCAACAAACAAAAAAGGTTCCCCTTTAGATTATGCCTGATATTTTTAAAATGAGTTACTCCATCGAAACGATTTTTGGTACACATTAATGTATGTGTGCACAGCAACGCTAGAACGGGGCTATAATTACGCAGGTGTTGTAATGCTTGAATGAGCACACATTGAATGAAGGAATACGTTAATTCAAAAGTTGCTAAATGATGTATTGAAAGAGGATGGTTAAGCAGCTTGAACCAGGGTCTTTGCTTGAACACCGCACAGTTGTCGTGCTTCTTTAATGGGCAAACATTGACTGGAGGAATACCTCATTTCAAAAGGTTAAAAAAACGGTGTTCAAGCAAATACCCTGGTTCAAGCTGTTTATCCATCCTCCTTCAATAGGCCTACATCATGTAGCAACTTTTGAGGAGTTAGATAGATATATGGAACTACAATTTCAATCTTTTATTCTCTAAATATCAGAATCATGATTAAAAAGGGGAAAGCACTATTAAGCCAACATCAATTTGTTTTATTTCCTTCTGCTTATGACCATAAAATAAAAGTTTGCTCTTATATAAATGCATTCTTCTTCATCCACGTTGATATTTCCTGGGGGTATGCGATTTTCTAAATTGCAAGATGGACTTCAGCAACCATTCCGGATTTTGTTGTCCCCTTTGTTGAAATGGACTTCTTTTTTTTAAATAGGTAGGATGTCATTTTGTTCTAAATATATGAAGCACCTAGTTTAATCCACCCTTTTAAAATCCATCAACTTGTCTTCTCATTGTCACATGACCACTGAATACTGCTCTACTAAATCAGGACATAACGATGGACCATAATGCATTGCTAAATACACGCATAAATCACAAATTAATACAACTAACCTTCTGGCGCTAATGCGTGAAATTCGATGGAAAAATATTCTCCAGCCTCGGCAGTATTATCATCACTCTGCAGTCTTACCCACACAGTGTTAGCGCGAACAACCATAAGTTGTAATTTAGAGTCACTCTGCATAACCCATCTCACGGAAGTCCTATTAAAGTTGTCAGATCCTTCCCCGATGCGCAACACATCTCCAAATTCAGGTATTTGCAAAGTGCGTATTTTTATCAACATATAGGTGTCTGGCGGCGTCGATATCAACCACGTGCAGTCGGAAGATATGTCGTAAGAATTTGGATAATTCGGCGACAATAAATGTCCAAAATTCTGAGATGAAGCATTCAGGTACGCATTTGTACCGCAGGATAGACTCCGTTCTAAAATTCAAAATGGTAGTCAAAATGTGTACAAATTCTCATGTTCATAGCATTTAATAATAATAAAATAACAATAGTTGTTTTAATTTAACAGTCTCTGCCTGTAAAAGCGTACCATAGGTGATTCATGGGTCCTCAGATCAACTTTTTAAAACAAAAAAGTGATAAATTACTATACCAATAGGCCCTATACTATAGTCACATTTAAAATTCCTAAGAGTTTTGATTCGGTCATAAAAAATCATCAAAATGTCAGGCAAAAAATCCAAATAAAACGATTACTACGTTCCCCATAAGTATAAGAATGTGCGCCAAGCACATCCCAACAAAAGGAAAACATATTTTTAAACCTCAGTTGGGTACATAACAAAAGTGAAAAGAAATTGTTGGGATCTGGTTGGCGCGTCACATTCACCCTTGATGAACAGCGCCCTCATGCAGTTTTCAAGCCCTTATAATTTGATTCGCCAGCAAGATCCCATTAATTAAATAAGTTCATGAAATAACTCAAATTCAAAAGTACAAATTGTCGGGTTCTCGTTGGCGCACGGAGATACCATTTTGAGCAATTCTCGCACCTCCATAAATCCGTGCGCCATCTTTGTGTAGGTGCTTGAGCGATCAAAGACGTACTGTATAAGTTCGTAAAGGCTGCGCATAATATTGTACTTCAGTTGAAATGGATTAATTCACGTACCGTTTGTTTCACACAATTGTGTTGAAGCGATTGCCGCAACTGGATAACTTGGACAAAGGTAGAACACGTATGACATTGGTAAGTTATGAGCTTCAACAAACGCCTCTACATCATGACAAAACTGACGACATGGGACGAGGTTTGACCATTCTGAAACGTCCTGTCTAACAGTGTTGCATCGCGGTAGAAACATAGAACATAGTAATAGTTTGTAGTCTTCAAGTGTAATCTGAAATGGATCAAAACAAAACAGGGGAAATGTGGCTGAAATGTAACAGCCGCTGGTCTGTACCAAATATTGCTTCGGAATAATAGGAGTTTTAAGGATTAAATAATCCTTCCAATGTTTAGTTAATCCTCGTCTCTTAAGGCCCTGTCACACCATTTAACGTATGCCAACGTATGCCAAATATCGAAAATACGTTGGTGTACGTTGGTGTACGCTGATATAAGTTAGGGGTACGTTAGGGGTACGTTGGGGATACGTCGTTTACGTTAAGAGCACGCTGTGATACGCTGTGACAATTTGGAACACGTCAAGCCCGCGAAAAAATATTGAGCATGCTCAAAATTTCTCGACGTACTCAACGTGTGCTTAATACGTTCTGCATAAGTTCCCGGTAAGTTTGTGGTACGTTAAATATACGTTGACATACGTTAGTTGTACGTTACTCGTACGTTACTCGTACGTTACTCGTACGTTACTCGTACGTTACTCGTACGTTACTCGTACGTTACTCGTACGTTACTCGTACGTTACTCGTAAGTTGGTATACGTTGATGAACGTAGGCTGACGGGGAAACGTACAGCCAACGTAGTGATAACGAGTTGATAACGTATATGTGCCGTATGTCTAACGTATACCTGACGTATTTCCAACGAGTTTCGACGTATTCTCACGTATTCACCTTATGCCGGGCGATCGTGTAAGGCCCTGTCACGTATCCATAGCGTATTGAACGTATACATAGCTAACATAGCTAACTTATAACATACTTATGACAGCGTATCACAGCGTATGCGAGCGTATGACTAACGTATGCTTGACGTATACTTAACGTAGCGTAGCGTATTCGTAGCGTATGATGATGGGTTGATGTGTTCAGCACGACAGATCATGAAGAAGTGAGGATGAGATACTCAAGGGACCCATTTATATACTCAAACCCTCCATAAATTCCCAAAACGCCGAATGCTCGCTAGCTGTACGGTACATACGCTAGCTGTACGGTAGCCCTGTCACACCATGGCGTATCGCCTGAACGTATGACAACGTATGCGAAATATTGAAAAATACGTTGGCGTACGTTGGTGTACGCTGATACAAGTTAGGGGTAAGTTGGGGATACGTCGTTTACGTTAAGAGCACGCTGTGATACGTTGTGAAAATTTGGAACACGTCGAGCCCGCGAAAAATTATTGAGCATGTTCAAAATTTCTCGACGTACTCAACGTGTGCTTAACTTACGTTCTGCATAAGTTCCCGATAGGTTCGTGGTACGTTAGACATACGTTTACAAACGCTGACATACGTTGACATACGCTGACATACGTTAGAGGTACGTTACTCGTCGTAAGTTATAGGTTGGACCTATAGATTTACCCTTCTAGATATTTTAATCTAGGCTGCGTTTACTTGAACTGGCAACACTTGTCCCGCCGTGTACGAAACTCAATTTCTGCAGTGGCATCAGTCACGTGTTCGTTGTACGCCGAGGATACGCTGAGGATACGTCGAACACGGCAGACATACGTTAAGCATACGTTGGTCATACGCTCGCCGATCGCATACGCTGTGATACGCTGTCATAAGTTTGTTATAAGTTAGTGATACGCTATCAATACGTTAGTCATACGCTATGTATACGTTTAATACGCTATGGATACGCTATGGATACGTCCATTCCATCACCGATGTCGACTTTTCCTACGCAATTCGTTGGAAAGTTGGACGTTCTTGGACTCTGACAATTTTCGAGCTATTTTTTGAATACGTCGGCATACGTTCAGGCCACGTTCAGGCCATACGCTATGGTGTGACAGGGCCTTTACATACAAGCTACGTTCCCACAGTGGCTACTGGCCGCCGCAGCGAGACGAATCTTGGCGAGTTTACAGATTTGATCAATTTGCATAGATTCACGCGCTTTACTCCGTAAACTACTTCCGGTTGTAAACTCGCCAAGTTCAGCTTCCTGCCTCGCCGCCATAATTTACGCTGAGAGAGTGATAAAAATGCCACGAACACTTTCGTTACTCTGCCCGTATGTCCATACTAACGCTAATCAATCGCTACGCCATCGCTACGCCGTGTAACCAGCGCCGCTTTAATATGTTGATAAATTAACAATAATGCCGAATATAAGGATGAACATCAACATTCGAAAACTCGATGGATCCACTTTGATACCGACTTTTGATTTTTAAGATTCAAGATTTCGCGCGGTTTGAAAGTCAAGTTCAACGTGAACGGCGCTGCCTACTCAATTTGTACTCCGCCAGAGCAAGCGATCGTGTAAGTTACACGGCGTAGCGATCGCGTACCGATGGATTAGCGTCAGTGTTAACATACGATCAGAGTAACGAAAATATTCGTACAATTTCAATTATTCTCAGCGTAACTTACGTTGGCGAATTAAACTGTGTGAACGTAGCTATGTGTTTGCGACACAACTTACCAATCGATTTGTTTACATATAACCTTTTTTTTTTAAATGTACGCGTATAATCAATTATACTTAATTAATAACTATCATACCAAAAGATGAGGACAAACATCAGTACACGAAAACTCGAAGGGGGAACCCTTCTGATTGATATGTTATTTTGATGATTGTTTACGTGGTTTAAGTAATAAATACTCAACATTTACGGGATGATCGGCGCCCAGTTACGCAGCGTAGGGATAGGAGTAAAGTGTGTGTGTGTGTGGATACGCGGTCAGAGTAACGACAATATTTGAAGAGGTTTTTTGCAAAAGGGCCTGCATCCACTTTGGCTCTTATTGAGAAAAAGTCAAAAAAATGTTTCTAAATATTCAAGTTGAGCAATTGAAAAACTGAATGGATTATGAAAGAGGTACATTACATACTAATTGAAATTGAAATAAATTTCAAATGTGCTAGTTTTCAATTTTTTTTAAATCATGTTTACATTTTTTGAAAATTTGGATGTAGGCCCTTTTGCAACAAAACTCCATCTGTTTGTACATAGAGAAAAAATATCACACACAAAAAATCATTTATTTTAATCATTTAAAAAAAAAAAGGTTTGATATAGAAATGTATATCATATAAACAATTCCAATGGCTGTTTACAATGAGATGTAGGTCTTTTTGAAAAAAATGACTTTGTTTCCTTGAAACATATGATTTTTCCCTATATCAAACTCATTTTTGAAGAAAAAAAGCACCATAGCCCTTTTGCAACAAAACTCTTCATTTGTGGAATTGTTGTGTCTGTTCGCGTAAGTTACGCCACCGTGTGAATATACTTCATTCGAATTGGGGGTATTAAATAATATTCATTTTCGTTTTTAATCAATGTCACTTACCTTTCCTTCGTACTGCCCTGGATATGTTGCAATATTCTGCAGTAATCTATCAAACACCACGCTATAATCACTTTGGGAGGTAACATAGGTATGACCGTAAGGAAGAATTCTTCGGCAAATTTCAAAATTGATAGGCTCACATCGAACCGTTGTCTCTGTAAATATAGAACAATTCACACAACAACATTGAGAGAAGTCGTTCAAAAACACGAATTAACCTAACTATACCGACTGTCGATATATGATATAAGTCGCTTTTGGTCAAAATGTTCATTATGTCTGCAGTACTCGAGTTCCTGGAATGTCAAATATGGCACGGAATCATCAAAGTCCAGGTTTTTATTTTATTTTTCTGAGTATCAAATTATTTAAATGCTCAACTAATGTAACTGAGGTTACCGTTAAAAGAGGGTACCATCACGAAGTAATATTCTAGAGGCAAACCGAGTTAGGTTCGGTGGTTGAAGTTTGTCTTCAAATCATTTTTAAAAGCATTTTGTACACATTACGGTTCCGTTCCCTGTATAAAGTCCAACTTTCTTGACCACGTCTTTGATGACTTATCCAGGGTAATAAATCATCCCCTTCCTACGCCATTTATCTGATAAATTTTACACCAACTGTGTCTTGCCAGCGTGCGTGCTACCATTTCCACCGCTGTCCTAAGCATAGCTCAAAGATCTTTAGTTTAGATATAACTAGAAGCCCTATATGCAGGCCCCCGACAGCTTTGTTTGGCGGAACCCGTTTAAAAAATAAGCCCATTCGTTTCCTGTGTGGTGCCAAGCGGCACTCGAAGCCATCAACTCTGCGTACTGTTCACCCATGGGGGCCGACATTTCGGAAATTACCATGCTCAAGTCGGCTGCCCTCGCACAAAAATGGAGATGAGCATAGGCGACGTATTCATTTCGAGCTGTCAATTTGGTCCATTTTCAATATCCCGAAGTGCTTTGCGTCAATGGAGCAAATATGCCGAAAATGTGAACTACTGCGCAATCGCGTAAATTAGTTGCAGACGATAATTCAAAATGGCGACTTTGTTGTTCCACGATAGCCACCGTTCGGACTAAAACTGTAGCTTTACGAGTATGTCTCGACATATGACCCTCAGCCAAAATATTTTCCTCAGAGGTATACCTACATTTCTGTATATGTGAATTTTTTCTATCTTTCAAGATCGCATAGAAACTAGCATTTATACGTCCGTAACATTGACACATAATACGATTGTTGTTTTTCGTTCGCACTAATCTCTTACACAGCTGCTAGAGTACCACTATGTAGTGTTTACAAATGTGCATCGTGAACTCCAGTATTTTATATGTGTCAGAGATTGCCTAACGGTGATGCATGCTGGGATTTAATTTTCGGTAATTTTCAGACCAGATTGGCTCGAACAATGGCAAATTGCATAGGGAAACCGGGTTTCGCAAACCGTTTCCCATCCCGAGTTTATATATCCCTGCTATACTACTTTTGAAAATGTTCATGTGTTAAGCAATTCCAACTTTTAATTTCAATTTGTCATAGAAACTAGTGCTATATCATATTTTATAAAAACAAAAGTTCAAATTTCGAAGAAAAAAAATCACATCATATTATCCAAAGAGCAGATCTTAGTTTTAAAAACTAGCCCAAATCTGTCGGAAAGTCACCACGTGTGCCAAGTCACGTGGCAAGACTGCAGCGCCTCAGGCTTGCTTCTAGTTTCACCGCTGCCACACTCAAGGTCCCCCAGCATGCGGTCAATGGTGATAGATGGATGTAATTCTTGGGTGGAACTTACTAATACTAGCGTCATGGCCAGTTCAACCTGCCAGGCAACTGGAATGTAATGCACACCTGGCATCACATTTCGCCTTAGGGATATCGTATACCTCTACCCTGTCACTGAAACTTTTTTATTTCGTCCTTTTCGGTCCATTGACACAGTGTGTATAGTCGATAAGGTCTCTCTTAGCTGTGGTATACAACGTGTTGTTAACCCCCGGTTGTTAACCAGCCGTAGCCTATTCATATTTCTGGTGCCCATTCGAATGACGTTCATTTCCTTACTATCTCTTACTTTACTAACCTCCATCTATCACAGATGTAATGTATTCCCAGTATCTTGACACCTTAGCATAAACACCAGAAAAGTCAGGATTTCCACATCCATAACCGAAGCTAGTTAATCCAACAAGATGCCATTTTCCATCTCGTTGACACACTAATGGACCCCCACTGTCACTCTGTTGAGAGAGTCGTATATAATAATTACGTTTTATTAGATAATCTAGACCATTATGATTTGGTAAGTTAAAATAATTAGCAATGCAATGCTATCATCTTGAATACATGGTACCTATAGCACTTTGACACTATTGTGTCGCTTTGCCTTTTACCAGTTTACAAAAGTGGAATACAATGATAATATGTCATGCTTCATTCGTGGAGTATAGTGATTTTGAATGTGTAAGTAAGAGAGAAATAGCACTTTGAAAATCGGCTATGATTGCCTGATTGATTTTTCAGGGGTGATGGACTGTATGCAAATGACGTGTTACTACGGCCTTGTTGGTATTATTCCCAAGTTTGACATCAGTCCGGTACTTGGTCGACATGTCTCATAAACAAAATCAACTAGTCTAGGTTACACATGTGACGCACTGTCTTAGAGTAGTCACCTGTGCCATCGTCAATAATGCACATTAAATACATTTAAACACTAATTGAAAAAAATGTTGTTTCCGTCTCGGTTACTGCAAGGTTACACCCGTGACGCACTGTGTCAGTGTAGTTTTCTGTGCCATCCCCCAAAAACATATTATTTTAAATACTTCTAAAAACTAATTGAAAAATATGTTGTTTCAGTCTCGGTTACTGGTTACACGTAACGCCCTATTTATGAGTTACCTGTGCCATCATCAATAATATACATTAAATACTTTTAAACACTTCATAACTGGTTTTGATCACCCTGTGTTTGGCGGGCGCTAAATGGCACCATCACCCATGATAACATATCATTCTCGAAATCACTCTTAACCGTTAACCTTGGTGTCCAATGTTAACCGTGACCGTAAATGTTAACCGTGATATTGGTACAACATTTACCACTTCCTCCAGCCACCTTAATAATTGGGTATCTTACCTGACAGCTATCAATACTGCCATCATCGGTACCAGCACATATCATGTTGTCTGTAATTGTAGATAGCGATGGCAGACTGTCACGATAATACTGAGTAGAACACTCACGTTTGGTGACTAGTGGAACCTCTGCTTCTTGAAGGTCCACGGAGATATTTGATGCTAAAAGTTTAAGTGAAGAAAGAATCATTTAGCTTTAGAATCAGTGGCAACCGATGCCATGAAATGGGTTACAAGCCATGCCACGCTAAGAACTATTCAAAAATAACATAATAGTCCAAATGAAAATAAACAGTCTTAAAAGAGTAAGCCAAAGAAGGTTTCAAATAAGTCCAGATTTCCAAAATATGCCCCTGTATTTCATATCCCGGTATAGTGGCTGTTTTCCGTATACGTATCAGTTAGCTGCATATCGTTTAGTTAGTAGGTGTAAATATACTGCAATTTCATTGGTTACAACATGGTTACAACGTGTGAAATCTGATTCATATCTTGTAAACAAGAAAGCCAAAACACCGCATTACCAAGTATTTTCGTTTATGATCGGTAAGATATTACATGTAAACTTGTAAAGCGATTGCATTTTGTCTGTGTAAGAGTTGCTTGAAATTAACAATATATCGTTACGGATCACGGCACACAAATGTAAACACATAAATGGCGGCCGGAAATATATCATTTGCCAACAACAAAGCCGGGGATTTTCCTGCTTAGTAAAATGGAGAGAGACTGTCGTCCCGGACGCGAATTTATTAACCGTACACACTTTTGGCAAAACACTGTATAAATGTATTGCTGTACAATGTACATGTGCTATGCGCTTTACTCCGTCAAGGTATCAAATGTTGTTACGGTAACGAACATCGCGTTCCGGACTGTCGTGGGTTCGAAAATGGTACGGAGGCAGAATAAAATTGACTTCGGCGTTACAAAAAATTGTAGGTATTATGTGTATGGACAGAATGCCCAATTATTTTACCTATATTCATTTAATCTAAACCAAAATAAATGAATTAATAAAACACTTACAGCCACCATCCGTTACTCCCCAACCAGCAATTAAGCAATTCCTATAATGTCCCCATTCTATATCGTTGGTTTCCAGACACACTGGACGTACATGACCGCTAGATATCTTCACTGGTTCTGCTAATTTCAGCACTGCTATGTCATGATCCATGTTTAACATACTGAACCCAGGATGACTGTAGATTCTAGCTACTCCAACCTCTTGATGATGTGGTGATTCGTGTTCTAATGATATATCCCCAAAGGTGATGTTTTGGAGCATGGCATCACGCCCCCTGTAATGGAAGACTTTATATTCTGATCAATCAGGATAAGGCGATGGAAAAATCTTGTGTACGGGCCCGACCGACCCATTTTTTCTTTCGAATTTGCATGAAATATTTTGATTTGTTTTAAAATTTTCGAAAATTGCTTGAAATTCACCAAACTTTCCTGACAATGGAGTGCTGTTGGTTATCGAACTCGATCTTTTGCGTCGGTTTGGGGGGACGCTACGTACCTCTCCCTCCCCTCATCTGATTATAATTACTCGGTTCTCTTGTAGCATTTTGTGATTTTGCTCAAGCTCTGGTGGGAAGAATCGTACAAATTCCCAGCAACATTAGTCATAGTATGTATCGTTTGTTGGAGATTCCTCTTTCATTGAAAGTACAAAGATGCTCGGTTAAAATAATATGCAATAATTATATCAATCGACACTGAAAAATGTTTAGATGATCTCAGGTAATTTGTTTTACCATGTGCATTTCAGTCTAAACTATTGAGATTATCCATGTAACGAATTAGCAGCCATCTTGTCGGGAATACTAAACTGCATTCAAGATTTTCAGAAAGAAGATCCACCTGTTTCATGATAGCACAATTTGTCCTATGAGTAAGACATCATGCACCAACTCTATTGAATGCAGTATGAGCCGGGTGCGAATCCTATCTGTTGTCCGTAGGCTACATGGATTACCTCTCTATCGGAAGAAGATTGTAAATAACAATGTGTAGTCGGTTTATTTATTTGGTACTTACAATGAGATGCAATGCGCAGCTGTAATTGCCCATTCCGGTGCGATCAATGACGCTGCACACTTATGTCCTACAACAGCGTAATCTATTGAACCAATCCACGGCCAGTTATTTGCAGGAGCCGGATGTCCTCCAATGATACGAAATCGTGTCGAAGCTCTTCGTCTTGTACCACATTGGTCTTGGTTCAGGAGATCTATGTGGTTTAAGAAGAGTAATGGCTATAAAAACACTATTTTGAAGGTGTAAAATGATAATTTTATAAGTTTGGATTTTGAAGATGTGTTCAACACCGGGGATTTTATGACTTTTTTGCAAACCTTTCTGACGACATGAAATCATAACTTAAAGGTATATTCAGTGAATCACTGATGAGTTGGAGGCTGCGCCCTCAATTTTGAAAAAACCCTGGGATTTGTACATGTATTACATATGTGTATTAAAAGATATAAGGGAGCACATCAAAACTCGAACGCGCGGTAACTAATCATGCTAGGGGAACCGGGCTTTCCGGTTCCTGTGTGCTGGCAGAGGGAGTTATATACCAAAATGTTCCTTGAACATGTAGAAGTCCGTAGTATTACAACCTACGTGGACACTCTGCCCAAACGTGGGTGTTTAATTGACATTTGACCTTGATTTAGGATAAAAGGTCGCATTTTTGTCGTGTTTGAAAACCATATGTACTCCTCAGTTAATATAAACAGTCAAAACACAAATAATAATGCTGTATTGCTGGGCATAGGCTCCTTTCGTGATTTCGTGAATGGCAATTTGAGGCAAATTATATAAAAAATAATTCTTCAACACTACTGCGTATCCTTACTGCGTATCCCTTTAAGAGAGAAACATACTGGGTCGTATTCTCGTACGTAATTAAACGCGGTTTTAAACTAAACACGCGTTTAACTTTGAATTTAAACACATGGTTAACTAAACGCAATTCTTCAAAATGTGTTGAATTATTTAAACAAGCGTCGAACTCACTAAAATAAAAAGTGAAACATGGGTATGGAGGTAGTTTAACTCGCGTTTAACTAAACATTCGCACCAAGTGCACGTCGTGATGTTCCTTTCGCTGCAGCATGACGCATTTGTTTGGTGCATCCGAGTTGAACAATATAATATAGACGTGCATTCAATGCATTCCTTTGATCATTTCTACGGTTGCCGATTTGAATCACTGGTTATTGAATAAATACCATTCAATACAATGGCACGATTTTCTGGGGACGATAGTCATCGTGTTTAAATTGTGTTTTCTTAAACGTCCTGTCAATAAGATAAACTGATGAGTTTTAGCCAGCGACGATTGTAGGCTAAAACCACGTTAAAACGAAAATACGTCGCAAATAACGTAATATTTCTATAATTCAACTCTAGAGGGCGCATCGTAATTTTCTGCGAAATCGCGTGGCCATCGTCGTCTGGAGAAAATCCAACGTCGCAAATATTAACGGAGCGTTTCTGTTACTAAATACTCTAGATGGCGCATTGTATATTTTACTATTAATTTCCATTTGAAAATACAGAGGGCGACATCGTGTGCACTTCATTTTTGTTATGTTTAGCTAGGGTATGTTTACCGTCCTTATTTTTTGTCATGGATGAAACCTAACGCAACGACATGCAAATCTGAAAAGAAGCGTGTGGGTCACGAGAACAAATCTTTCAATCTTCCAAGCTATGTAAAAGCATTTAATACTTAACTCACCGTGATATTTAACTTCCACAAATAAATCATCTGCTGGCTTTTTTGTAGTTCCTATGCAGTATCAACCATAAGAAAAGAACCGAGGATTAAAAGATTACTTTAAAAAAGCAAATTCCTTGACTGTGAAAACATAAAACAAGGTACACTTAATGCTTAAGCTTTTACCGAATGTCTAGTCTTGCATTACAAACATATCGAATATCATGTTCTGCTTTGTTGAGAATCCTTCAAAAAATTCAAATATGACTGAAAAGAATTTTACAATTGAACGTTTTAGAAATTATCTAAGTTTATTCATCAAGATTCGCGATTACACAAATTGTGCTTTGTTTTGTAAACCTGTCAATGGCACATAAGTCTCTCTAAATTTAGACTTTTTAAACAAGTCAACGCTATTATCGTAAATATCTTAAACTACACAGAAACTTGAGTTGATCTCCATTATTTTTCGAGATTTAAAAATCATGTTGCTATTTTATTTTTAAATAACAGTTCATCATGCCTGAGTACGTCGTGAGCGACAACACATTAATCAAATACCGTATCATAAGTCACGTATATCAATGCAATTGATGTAATAATGAAATGGTACGATGCAGAAGACTGAGTCTTGAAAATAGAACTAGCGAAGATAAATGAGAGGGGAAGAAGAATGGAAAACCCTATTTGAGTTTACAATTAACACACTTTCTTCCAACGTCGCCTTTATTCTCTTTCCAAAGGGCTATAACAGCTGACATTTGCGTTTGAGATCAACTGGAAATATCGTTTCTGAAACGATTTCACGAATTCAATTTTAATAAAGACGCCAAAATCGAGTTTCAATTTTTCTTTGATACAATCAATAACAAGAACAATATAATGTAATACTATTTGACCGGACCGGACCAATACATTCGCCAGTTCAATCATATTATTAACAGAATATTACGAAGGCCTTAATTTCAGATGTCATTCCACAAGAAAATCATTGCAAAGAAATTGCTGCGCGCGTAAAGTGTTAATAGTGGATGGTATCGGTTACCTGCAGTTGTTGTTAAAGCTCCGGTAAAAAACGATTGAGGCCGCAAGATTATTGAAGACGAATCCAGTATCACTGCAGTGTGTATAGCATGCAAGAACATTAAATTGAGTCGCTTACATAATTGTTTATATTTTAGATATCGGGCAGGTGGGACATTTATACACACTCAGGAGGATACAGACAAGGATTTGTTGGTGAAAACATCTCCTCCAAAGCGAGTCTGTTACCTTCCCACCTGAGTAAAGAGGAGGAGCCACTATGAGAAAATGTGACACCTGGCTCATAGAAATAATGTTCAAATCAGGAGACATTTAACAATATGACAAAACATTAATAAAAGGTATATGCTCTGTTAATGCTCTTTTAGAAGTGTTACGTCAGAAATAACAACGAAAATTCAATGTGAATTCCTTAAAATGATACAGTGCGATTTACCATAATGCCCTTTATATCAAATTCATTTAATTGGCTATAAAAACACCACTTTTATTTTTGGTGACAAATGATACAGAAGCCTCACCGCAATCAAAATTTAGTAAATTAACCTATTTTTGCGTATTATTTACATATTTAAATAGTATCGAGTCAAAACACATTTAATTTATATCGGGAGATGTGTGTTTCTTGAAAACCTGATTAAAATAATTTATGTTGTGTATTAACTGAATCCCGACATTTTTATATGAGTAAAATGGAACATTAATTTGAATTTTTCTATTTATTTCATTAATTTCCATAATGATCTATAACTAATTTGAACACAACAATACTTTAGTATGGGTTTGTGACCTATCAAATTAAAGCGTAAGACATACACAACAAAAAGGTATGAGCAATTTTGAAGATTTTGTTTTTGTTTTTAAATTGCATGTATTTAAGCAATGAGTTTGCATTTTATGCATCCTCTTAGTTTTAATGTATGCAAACAAATGATTCACCAGGCATTTACCAAAGGGAACGTGCATTTGAATCTACCGCGTCAGCAGTACACATGCCATTATTTAACTGTGCAGTCATGCACAGTGATACACACATGGGCTGTGTTGATATAGGTCTTTATAAATTGATGATGTGTACTCAGCTGTGAAATCAAGGTCAGTTAAAAACTAGTTTATGGCCATGTGTTTTGAACTCGCCACCCTTCCCGTTGCGTGTCCAGATTTTTACATTTTACACCATCTGAGATTCGAATTAGCATATCGCAATAACTACTTGTTCTACCCCATAAAAAGTATATATTTTCTGAACGGTAATCTCACAAGAAATCCAAATATGCAATTGGAATGCGCATAGGACCTAATGGTAACATCTTGTGATTAAGAATGTTCAAAGAATATCGATTTTTTTTCTTCTTCTTTCTTCATATTTTGATTAAAGCTCAATATTTTTTTGTATTCCTATCCCAATCATCATTTTACTATGCATATTAGTTCCTCATGCAATTTACCCATCAGAACATAATGGTTGTCAAGGGTAACTTGTTGAAATATACTATATCAGGAAGTAGGCCTAAATGAGCGCAAACGTTTACATTTCATATTTATTAGAGTTTTCACATATATTTTTTTGGCTATTCACCCTATCCTGATTTAAGCAGAATTTTTGAATTCCCCTATTTGAGAGCTTTCCAAAAATGTATAATTTTGCTCTCATCGGTTGAATAATTTTGTTGTTATAGCCATGTATATAAAACCGATGAATTAGGGCAAGTTCACTGTGTAGTGAATAGGGAAAAAGCCAAGGACAATGCAATAGATTCGTGATTACAATTGTTACTTAATAGTTGACACGTTTGTTGAAACAGAAACTTATAGAATATAAAACAATCTATAACATGAGAGCAAAATCATGTTTGTACCATACAGAGATAAGGAGTTATTGTAATTTGAACGTAGAATTGAAAACATTTTCTATATTCCCCATGGAGATTGTACACAACGCCACCGCCACCGCCGCCACCCCTGACTTTCGAGATATAATCAATCATATCTCAGCCAAACAATTATAAAAATACTTGATTTATTCACATAGTGTAGCTAGATAAATAAGCTTTCAAATGACACCTAAACCATAGCTCTACCATATTTAGTTGTTGAGTTAATAGAGAGAGATGGATGATTCGTCACCAAAAATGCAACGCCGCCACCCTTTTTGAGTGGTCAGTTCAAAGCACATGGCCTTATAATTGGCTGGGCGCTATACATGTGTGAATGATGTGTACTGAAGCAAAGGCCAATCACAAAAGAGGTTTAGGGCAAATACCCATTCAGTGAGGTGTTTTCACCGATCCTTTGTCACTCCGTTTAACAATATAGAAAAAAGGATCGCGCTTTCCCCGCTCTTTCCTCGAGCTTTTCTCTACTTGTGTTTGGGCAAGAGCCCTTAATAATAGAAATGTATGACATCTGTTGTAAACCACAATCACACTGAATAGGCCTACAACTAAACACTGTAAAATTCACTTTTAATTAGAGAACTTTAATTCGGGATATTCTCACGTGGACGCCATCTTTTGGGAGACAAGCTTTGACCTTAGATGTATTACGGCTTTCGATAGTCGATCAGCTGATTAGTGTAAACATAGAACATTTGGAGATCGCCGATTTACTACAACATCATTAAAACACATACAAGGAACGTAAATGATTCATTTGAATTTGAGCTATTTAAAAGTATTTGGAAAAATTACTAAATTAGTTCAATTTTCATCTTCGATGGACCAAAGGGAAGTGGTATATATTATAACAAATTGAAACAAAAGGCGTTAATGGTAAGTTGCACTTTTATACACAAACATACCGTTAGTTACGTACAATGCCTCCAATCTCATTCGATGGAATCGCATAACTGCGTTGTTCTGCACGCCCATGAGAATGATGTCGAATATAAGTTGCTTCGTCCGTTCTTTTGAATATGCTTCAGAATATTCACCACTGTCCGGAGAAGATATCGGAAGGGTTGACAACAGAAGTATGGCATCTATATACACACGTCCTGTTTTATCAGGTCTGAAATGATAAAACAAGCCGATGTTTTTGAGAAAGACTATCTACATATTTACACAGAGAAAACGAGTTAGTTTACACAATCTGTGTAAAAATAGACTTCCTTACTAGTTGCGTAAAGCTTTTGCACACACATAGTATCAATTTTACACTGATTGGGTATTTTTCAATGGCTTAGCTAGGTTTTTCATTATTATTACTATTATTATTAGTATCCTTTTTTGGGTGGGGGTGTAAAATGAAAGTGAACCGACAAGTACTTTTCCAGAATGTCAACTTTTACGAATTGCCGCCGAGTCAGAAAATTGAGAGCAAGGGGGGAGGGGTTACGAAGAACCAACGCGAAAAAATGAGCCTTTTATAACCGACAGTGCCAATCTCAACCGACACTGCCAATTTTGACCGACACGATTCTTTTGAGCACAAGATAGTGATGAATTTGGCACATTTTGATTGAGATCTACCCACATTGGCTAATCCCTCAAATAAGTGATTGCTACCTATGAGTTATCGTTGGAAAGACAAACACATCAGCTTTTCATTGATATGAAACATAAAATGAATTTATTACGAAATATTTAAGAAATTGGCGATTAAATACAAATTTCCGAACTGTTTTGAGCAGTTTACATGTTTCAGAGAAAACGAGTATGTAAATACTACACAATCTGTGTAAAAATAGAACTCCTTACTAGTTGCGTAAAGCTTTTGCACAAGAAGTGTTATTTTTACACAGATTGGGTATTTTTCAGTGGCGTAGCTAGATTTTCTTTTTTGGGGGGGGGGGGTTAGTGCAAAAAATGAAAGTGAACCGACAAGGACTTTACCAGAAAGTCAACTTTTACGAAATGCAGCCGAATCTGAAATTTTAGAGCGGGGGTTGGGGGTTACGAGCCTTCTGTAACCGACAGTGCCCCCCCCCCCCCCCCCCAATCTCTACCCCCACCCACCCCTCCGGCTGCGCCACTGGTTCTTTTATATATATTAAATATAACTTTTACATATTATTAAGGAGTTCTATATTTGCCTACACTTATTTAAATTAATTGTTTCTCTGTATAGATATATCGATAACTGTTTTCGTTATTGTTGGGGTTATCCTATACCAGGTGATTCACGAAATGGAGTTATGGTCACGTTACCTTTAATCGGCTTGTTTTTACTTACTCGGCTGTACATAATCATGATGTTTTCTCGTTACCTTGTAATCTGATATTCATTAAGGAATAAGGCAACAGTACGAATGATTTTGATTTTATTAAATATCTCTAGGATTTTTGACGGCACTTTGTCGATTAGGTACCGCTGTTATATATTTACAGACCTGAAATTACCCTACACCTTGAATTTATGCCGAGCGGGTTAGCCTGACAGACACATCAGGGTTCAGTTCATTTCGAAAAAATATTTGTGTCGTTTTGATTTGCATGTTCAATCTTCTGACATGATGAAGTCAAAACAAATGGGCAATTGAATGCCTGAATAATTACAATTAAGAGCAGTAGCGTAACTAGGGTCTTCAATTGGGGGTGGGGGGATGTGGGGGGGACAGCATGTCATCAGGGGGGCATAGCTGTCTTCTTTTTTGTTGTTGTATAGACAGGTATTATATACATGTACATAGAGTTTGTCATTTCATTTGGGGGCATCAGGGGGGGCCTTCTAGCAGGGGAAAATACACCCCTGTCCCCCCCCCCCCCCCCCCCCCCCCCCCTGGTTACGCCACTGATTTAGAGGAAATGACACTTACCTGAAACCATTTATCATTGTCTTCAAATAGATATCTGCCAATTCACTTGTCATCAATATATTGTCCATCTGTATGAGTAAAGCATTATCGAAATTTATTAAGTTACTTTATGCAAACCATTTTAAACCAACTCTGACAGGAAAAAAGTATTTCCCCCTACCCGCAAAGTTTCACACAGTTCGATTATGTGCATTGTTTTATGTTTTTAACTTTAAATTAATATATTAGAAAATAGTTTCGATTTAGAGGTGGATACGATACTCACGGATATAGATGTGATGGTGTGAGCCAATTTGAGCCAAAAACAGTATTAAAACTCAAGAAAAACAACCGAATCCATTAATTTATTTGACTAGGCCAGTGCTTCTTCAAATAACATATCAGCTTCATGTTTTTGCTTCAGAGAACCCGTTTCATGTTTTAAAAATAAAGTATTAAAATAAATCGCATTTCGCATAGCCTTTTTTCAGGTTTCTTTTGAGACAAACGGGTTTTTTTTGCCTTAGGCCTACCTATAATTGGTTGCTCTTACCATATGTATAATATCTGCACTGAACTCCTTATAATCTTGACTAGATGGTTCCGTGTACGATTCCTTGAATGTTAAGTTGACTTTGAGAACGACTGAAACACTTACTGATTCTTGGGAATAAAGAGATGAAAAATGGTAATGGTAATAAAGGGACAGACTTGCTACATTATGGATCGGGTGATAGCATAAAGTGCTCTACCAAAGGAGCGAAATGATATTAATTATCAAAATGATGCACTGCCCGTATCAAAAGTGCTCGATTCCTAAGAAAAGCGTAATATGTTTATCCATTTATTTATTTATTTCATTGTTGAGAATGTTGTCCCATTGTAACATTTGGCTGAATCTAATACTCACCGAACACAATTGGTCTATCAACAACGTCGACTCTTGTAGCAAAGAATACAACCATAAAAGCTATTATTCCTAAAAATAAAGCTACTACCATAAACACCGTTACTCCTGCTGCCACCTATAAGACAAATCATGAACTGAATTATACCCAAAGTGCTTTATCAACGTTTAACTGAATTATACCCAAAGTGCTTTATCAACGTTTAACTGAATCATATCGAAAGTGCTTTATCAACCGCTTAAAAGCGTGGTTTACACCAATCCACAGAAGCATATTTGTATTTTACTGAGCAATATATGTTGAGATAGTAAATAATTAATAATTGTAGAGACATTAAGATATTTTAAATCAAATAAATCAAGGTTTATCCTTGGTGTAAGACAGCATGGAATTAAACAGCACAAAATCCTTTATTGACGGATTAAAGGATTATTATACAGCTTTCTTCTGTAATGGGGTCTTGACACTAGACTAACTTATGAATGTCTTACACCAAGGATATGCCCAATTCAAAGTTTGAATAACTAAAGCTCTTTTAAAATCTGATCATTAAAAATTACATTTATGAAGGTTGATATGTAAATGTAGTGCTGTTTGACATTGCATCATAAACATAAATAGCATTTACAGGGTGAGTCAAAAAGACTGCAATAGTGGAAAGAAGCCTTTTTTTCAAAACCAAAATTAATTTTAAAACTTTTTAAACGTTGCAAGAATGATGTATTTAATCCTAACTTTGTGTGAAAAAATGTAGTCGATTGCATTTTTCGTTTGTCTTTGGTGACCCTCTTTGCTGCACAACCAAATTTACCTGTTTGTCCACGAGCACAGTGATTTTCATTTGAAATGGCACACATTGCATTTTCATATTTGAATATCCCGCCAACAAAAAAATGGAAAATGTCAGTTTTTTATTAAAATTTAGACCATTATACGCTTTCATATAGCATGGGTATGATTATAATTGATTATGCTAACTCATGTAAACAAGAAAGGATGCATCAAATTCCAATAACATCACAAATGAACTAAAGTTTCCAAATTTGAATGAGAGACACATTTTGCGATTTGATGCATATTTTGGGTATCTCGTGGACAAACGTGTGAAGTGATGGGTGCACTGGTCAAAAGGTTCACCAAAGGCAAACGGAAAATGTAATCGACTTCATTTTTTCACACAAAGTTAGGATTAAATACATCATTCTTGCAACGTTTAAAAAGTTTTAAAATTCATTTTGGTTTTGAAAACAAAATGGCTTCTTTCCACTATTGCAGTCTTTTTGACTCACCCTGTACATGCCATCGTAAGTGCCAAAACAATCGTTAGTATCCATACATTTATTTTTAGAAATATTAAATTAAAAACGACGTACGTTGATGATTACTTGAATACACTTGCTACTGTGTGACAAAACAATAATCAAGACAAATGGAAAGCAAAATGTTGCTCTTATAATAATGTTGCATATCAAGAAGTCACATTAAGTCTGATGATCAGATTAAAAGATTACTTCTCTAATGAGTGTTAACTTTCTGTCATTTGGTGTTGAGTACTTAATATCTTGGATTTTTAAAAATAAATTTGGCAACGTACAACGTCAAATATTTGTAGGTCATTTAAGAAATGACCGAGTTCACATCTCGATTGTTTTGGTGGGGTATTTTTCATACAGCCTATAGTCCCCTTCAGACCCAAGCGTGTGTCCATACGGACCGACCGTGTAAACAAACAAACAAACAAACAAACTACGACAGGTAAACAAGAAAAGCTAAAAGTAACTTCAAC
>CM069443.1:50824857-50937127 GCA_035610835.1 Ophiura sarsii | reverse complement strand
AGCAATATCATGATGAATAGATGACAAAAACCTCCAAATAAGAATGATTTTAAAGGTATTTTTGCCCAAAAATGTCTATTTTGAATGGTTTCCATGGCAACAAGTAATAAACAAAGTACAACCGGCACAACCTATCAATCTAAAATCATGCACCATGTTATAAAGAATATATTGGTGAAATCCCATGGTATAAATCTCAAAAATAGTTGATTTAGAGCAATTTTACTAAATATGTGAATGGCAGCCATTTTGAAATCCAAAATAGCCGCCGCACCATTGCTCGAAAAATGTGGGTTCCTGGCTTTTTGAAATCAGTGCATCAAAACACCCCTATATGCCAATTGTTTATGCTTCCTGTCAGAAGTGAACATCTTTTTCACATATCCGTTCCACTAACATTATTTTGTTTATCGAGAGTTTACAAGTCCTGAACTTTTGAAATAATTTATTGACAACATCCTTTTGTAATAGCTTTGTCCCCCTGGGTATAATTTGCAGAAAACTGCATTTGATTCGGTCCAGTAATTACGACGAAATGACCGATGTAATAGCAGTCAACGAACATTTTCATCCATTATTAGAATGCAAGTTCATCTGTGTTGGTGATGAATAATATGAAATTAAACTTTCGATCTCAACACAAGAAATAATTACCTGGAATTTTCAGGTGTTTCTACACCTTTCATCAGCAGACTAATGACTCGACTTGACCTTTCATCAATGTTTGTGTATTATACTCTATTTGGCTTCCTCTGGACAGTGATGCGTTATATGCTGCATCTTATAGAATACGCGGTTACGTCACTGTCTCGTGATGGCCAAATAGACTATAGACAGATTATCATTTGCGCGGGTGGTTACATACTCATTCTCTTTCCAATTAGCCAGTACTGTTGAATACTTTGATAATGCATTTTTCCATAATCATTAAAGTACTGCGTAAAAATCTATCGTGACATTCATAAAAAACAAAAAACAAAAACGATACAACTCATTGAAACAATTTTTTAAGGAAAGGGATAACGATTGACTCTTTTAACCTAAAACGAATCATAAAATCTCTTGAAAGATAGTGAATAACATGGTCGAATTGGAGTTCAGGCTTCTTTAAAGTCGGAAAAGTGTACTTTAGGTGCCATATTCTGGCCTGTACTAGTATCGAACAACTCTGGAACAATCAGTATCATTCGATACTGGTACAAAGTCAGTGTTACAGTATCAGATGATGTTGGGACATATATATAAAATTGTCCAGTATCGGGCGATACTGGAACACAATTACATACCCGTATCGCTCGATACTGGGACAAATCACACTGGTAGCATGTGTACCAGTATCGCCCGATACTGGAATAAAAAAAAACACGTTCCAGTATCTCTCGATACTGGAACACAATTTGGTGTTCAAGTATCGACCGATACTGGAACAGTAAAATCGTACCAGTATCGGTCGATACTGGAAAATTTAATGTTCCAGTAGGGTACGATACTGGTATACCAGTAATCTGGCACCTTTATCAAAGAATAGCAATCATAATTGATGTACAGGGTGTCCCAAAAGTCTATGCACGTTTTTGAAGAGTCATATCTCATAAAATATAAATCATATGGTATACATTTAACCATATTTTGATAAACGAGATTTGGGAAATTATTTTGATACCAAACACAACCATATTGGTGAACCCACAGCATTATAAAACTTCTTGAAAGTTTTTGGCCGTGTGAGACCCACCCATACTTAGTACCGCACATTGTTGCTTAAACAGGTGCGCATAAATTAACGGAAAGAAAGCAACGTTGCGCATTAGTCAACCTTTCAACATTAATGTTATTACCAAACTCGGTAACTCACAACATAAATAGGCGTAGTAGACAACATTGCACAGCAAAAGTCTTCATTCAAGATGGTTTTTACAGCATAAATAAGCGAATACAAATTGTATGGTTCTACGCTGAAACAAATTCAGTTCAACTTAATCAACAAAAGTTCAGAAAACATTTTAAAGTGAAACGCGCACCAGGAAGAACATCCATTCTTAAGTTCGTGGATACATTTTTGAACACAGGAACTGTGCATGATTTGTCTCAATGTGGTAGAAAAAAGACTTGTAGATCAACAAGTCACATTGATATCATAAGACATGCAGTAGCCAAAAGTCCAAAGAGATCTATTCGCTGTGTAATTTGTGTGTTCACTTTTCTGTTACGTTATTCAATTTTTTAGGTCTGTGTTTTTGCATTAGCCCACGTCTCTGTATAAATGGAAAACATTTAAACTATATTTCACTATAGAAACGAAAATTATGTGTGATATAGTTTGTTATTACGATGCGATCACTGAATGTCAAATTTTAAATATTATAATTGACGGATCACTTTCCGTGTAACCATCTCTACCCATCTTTTTGTTGATCTCAATAGGTATAGATTTATGAACTTTATTCCTCCGAAGTATAAAATTACATTTTTGCAGTAATACATATTTTACTTCTAGGGTGGCATTACAAACAGATGTTACTCCAATGTTTGGTATCAAAATTATTTCCCGCATCTCCTCTTTCTAAATATGTATTCATATTTTCAATACGACATATACACTCTTAGAAAAAATGGTTCGTTTAAGAACCCTTTTTTGTCCCGCGGGGAGCACCTTTTGGCCTAAAAGGTTCTAAAAAGAACCTTAGAATGGTTCTTTGAAGAATTTCAAATTTTAAATAAGACATAAAAGTATATATACTTTTTTGTTTTTATGTAATATGCAAATTCAAGAGAAATGTAAACAAATTTAGTCCTTTTCAACTGTTAAAAATCATTTCTTCTTGGCTAAAAACATTTTTACCGTTTTACCAAGAACCATTGAGGGTTCTCCATAATTTTTTCCCAAAAGGTTCTTGAAGCTTGAGGAACCATTTTCTTGGCTAAAGAACCCTATTAGAACCTTTTTTGGTTCTAAAAGGAACCCAATGAAATTTCTATAGGGTTCCTTTTAGAACCAAAAAAGGTTCTAAAAGGGTTCTTTAGCCAAGAAAATGGTTCCTCAAGCTTCAAGAACCTTTTGGGAAAAAATTATGGAGAACCCTCAATGGTTCTTGGTAAAACGGTAAAAAATGTTTTTAGCCAAGAAGAAATGATTTTTAACAGTTGAAAAGGATTAAATTTGTTTACATTTCTCTTGAATTTGCATATTACATAAAAACAAAAAAGTAAATATACCTTTAGGTCTTATTTAAAATTTGAAAGTTCTTCAAAGAACCATTCTAAGGTTCTTTTTAGAACCTTTTAGGCCAAAAGGTGCTCCCCGCGGGACAAAAAAGGGTTCTTAAACGAACCATTTTTTCTAAGAGTGTATTTTGTGAAATACAAAGCTTCAAAGTCGTGCATAGACTTTTGGGACACCCTGTACCTATTTGTTTTCACATGTATTCATCAAAATGGATTAGATTTATAATTCCCGCATCCGTAATAATCATGTTAAATTATATTGACAAAGTATTGGCACAAAGCATTATGGTAAGTCAACAATATTCAGCCCGCGAAAGGGCTTTTATTGTGTCAAAAACTTGGTGAACAACTGGCATAATTTTTTAGATTGAAAGGAAAAAGCAGAGAACAAGAAAAAAAGGTAATGAATGTTATCTCTACGAGATTACTTTCTTGTCTGTGCTGTCTAAATCACTCATTATGGGCAAACTGGGATGGAAGTGTTCTTTGACTACTTTTATGCAATCGCTCATTTCTCCAAAGCTACAGAACCGATTCAGACACGGTTTGCTTCCAATTATAGCCAACTAATTTGACTTTATTTTGTCGTTTGAACTGTTTTACTAATTGTTAGGATCACCTAAGCGTGCATTGTATTATTTTTTTAGATACCCTGTACTTAAAATATGAAATAACAAGCTGTCCTTTAAAGACAAGAAAACCACTATACTCAGGACCATAATAAATTCGGACTCATTCGGATATTGAATGAATTAACAATATGCTGTTAATTCGGTATACTATTATATCATACCACGCAGAGATATAAATATCAAATAGAGACCGCAAATCATCAACCGGAAATATTTGAATGCATGAGTTAAAGCAGAGACACCTCAAATGCCATGCAGATAAGATCATGACAAATCATCGAATAAGAAATAAATAAATAGAAAAGACGAAAGAAACCCACACACAAAACCAGGTATGACCACATTTCTTTTGTTAGTAGGTTTATTCAAATACAATAACAACTTCTTACATTTCGTTAAAAATGCATAGCACCTGGAACTAAACACAATTAATTGATGGCCAGAAAAAATTATTGATTCGGTTAATTGTCAATTGTAGTAGACAGTTTGGCGCTAGGCAAGAAATTTAGATGACGCAAAATTGCTTGTGTATGCGTGATATTAATTTGATACTACTCCAATTAATTGTACCGCAAGACACTCCATGATTTAAATGGCGCGAAATAACACATTAATGGGTACCATAATATAACTAACACAGAGAAAAATGTTTACATAATTTCAGTAAATATAGAACTCCTATAGTAATTATGTAAATTATTACAAAGATTGTGCATTTTTTCTGTGTGAAGAAGCTATGCTGTTTTTCTTGCGTGTCAATTGCATGCGGGTAAATATAAACTGATTGTAACATTGTCAGAAGAAATACTCTTACAATGTTACAATGAGTTTATATTTACCCTCATGCAATTGGCACGCAAGAAACGGGCGAATCGCTATCCAGAAGGCAAGCTACTCAGAATTTTCTGAGTAGCGGACCTACTGAGAAACGGACTTTCTGAGTAGTGGGCTTTTTGTTGTATTTTATTGAAAATGAAATACCCTAACCCTAACCCTAACCCTAACCCTAAAACAGATTCTAACTGACGGGCCTTCTGATTGGTTGTCTTATTAGCAAGTCTTCTGAGTAAATGGTCATTTTAAATGAAAACCAGCACGCTATACAGAATTCAGAATAGCAGACATTCTGAGTAAAGGGTTTTCTGGATATCGGACCTGAGTAATGGAGTCAGGGATACTATTAACTTTGGGATAGGAAAGTCGTATACTAACGTACGTAGCGAAAACGGTCCTTTTGAATAAATTATGATAATCGTCTGGAATGCGTCGGTGACCGGCGTTTAACGCGTTTAACAATGTTTAACCAGGTTTAACGGCATGTTAGTCAGCATAGGTTTGGGGCGCTGTAGATTTAAACAGACGACGGTGGCCACGCGAAACTTAAATTTTGAATTCGTAGTGAATATTACACGTAATCAATTTTAAACTGATCATTTTGACAAATACATCATAATTAGAAGGATTTTTATCGTTAACCGGGCGATGACTGTTAAAAATAATTCAAAATGGTGCACTCCCGTTGCCAAATTGGGTCGTCTGAGAGACGCGTGGCCAGCGTTGCGTCGTCTGCTACAATCACGTCTGCAATCACGCCTGATCGGTATAGCGCCACCAATTCTATGCTGACTAAGTTCAATTTAAAAGTGGACCCGATCGGCAAGCTGAGAGGCAGACCCCTGATGGAGTGTTCTGACTGAAGGGTGCCGACCCCCCCCCCCCCCCCCCCCGAATAATACACAACGTGAGTCATGAGCACTTCATTATTAAAAGGCGCCGATAACGATTCCATTTTCTTTCGATCGCGGTGCGTACAAAACACTTTGAAGCGTTAAAATTACAATAACGAGAGAAATCAATAATGAACACACTTGAATACTTCTTTTGCGTGTCAGTTGCCAGCTCAAGACGGGTGCATACAGGGTGAGTCAAAATATTAGGTCCCGTTTTCACAAAATCAGGAAAAATATTATTAGTAAAAACATACTTAGTGAATTTTCAAGACAATATCTAATTGCGCGCCATAATTGAAACATATTTGCGAAATCCAAAGTGTTCCAAGAATACATGAATGAAGTTGGTGGATGTTGCCACTCACATAACATAACACACTTTATACCTGTTGACATTTTATAAATAAAACAACATTTGTTAAATATACCTAATTTAAATATTTGTTGTTAGATCTCTGATGATTAAAACGAATCTGCATGCAAAAATATTACAATGTTATGATATAACAGTAGGCCTACATAGCACAAACATATTCATAATAATGTCTTAGTAAATTGAAGCTTAGGTAACAGCGTTTTAAAAAAATGCGCGTTATTTTGATCTGGTTGCTATGATAACCAGACAAGGCCTCTGATTGGCTAAACACGGGAACAAACGTAACTAGAAAACTAAATGTTGCATGTTCATCATACTTTTGTAGATGATGTATGGGAACAATGCACACGAACCAATAAAGCCGGATTTCTTATACGGTTGCCATGGTACCCAGGAACCGACCAATCAGGTAATTTTACGTTATAGACCATTTCAAATTGAGATCGGAAATATTCGGAAACACGGGTCACGTGGAGTAGGTGCGTTGCGCGTTCTTCGCAACAGTTAATCGCATTCACAGCATTGTCCTAGTTGGTTGTCCGCCTAGTGATTTACTATGTTTACATACACGCGTGCACACATGAGAAGTAAAACGTGGAACGATACTATTTTGGTTTTTTTATCAACAAAGGCGTTGACCGGCAAATTCCAAATGTATCGAGCAGACGGTAAAAAGCGAAAATATTTCCCCAAATCTCTTTCATCTCACCGTTTTTTGTTACTGAAATGCCGCAACATCAATTTTGTGAGGGATACAATCTATCACCAACACCAGCGCAATCTATCACACGGGCAGACGGGTGAAAAACACGTTTGTTTTTCTCCGGCACATGGCCATGACCTGTGAGCTGACAGGTCATGTAACCGAGCGTCAAATCACTCTGCTAATCAGAAGCATTCGGAACTGATCGTATATTCTCGGATTTGAAATGGTCTATAATTCAAATTTGCAAAGATAAATTGAAAAGCTGGCTTTATTAACCCTAACACTCCCGGTGGATTTTCCAACGAATTTTTTTCAAGCAAAAAAAGCACACACAACAAGAGGTGCCACGCCCCGGGGTTTGAACCCACGACCTCTCGGTTACAAGTCCAACGCTCTCCCAACTGAGCCACGGGGGGAGCTATGCTGGGCGAGTGTATTCGCCCAGCTATGTAGCCCGGGGCCATTATTTCACCCAAAAACCTCAGCGCCGGGTGGAACCGAGAGGCTGGGAAATGGGATTTCATGGGGTGTGGGGCTGTAAGGGTTAATTCATTCCTATATTCAAGCTTATTATCCATTCCAAATATCACCCTGATAAGAGGTTCCTTTTTTGAGTTACGCTTGTTCCCATATTGCAAGTTTGCATGTTTTATAGTTTTGAGATATCGTGTAAAACGTATATTAAAATTGGCTAGAAAAAAAGTTGACATTTTGGATAAAAATAGTTGTTCAATTATGGAAGAGCATGAATTTAGACACATTTTGAGCCATTTTGGGGGTGAATATAGCAATTATTAGCATTTTTATTGATTTTTTAAGATAAATGGCTTAACAATAGCCAGGTGAGAAATGTATAAGAAATTACGGTGACTTTGATATTTTGATGATTTATGATGTGCAATTAATTATTTTAATATTTTAATAAATAAATTTGTATACCCCATCGAAATCAGGAACGGAGAACATATCTCTGGTATTTTCTGCCCACTGGGCAGGTTTATTATATAACACACTTCTCCTTGGTCCATATGAATAAAACAGTTTAGAGTGAAAGTTATTCAGTCTATAAATCCAGTGATGATTGAAGGGATGATCCCCTCCGAGTGGGGTTTCAACACCCAGCCCTCTACGGGCATTTTAAATGATCAACGCTGACGGATCCAATTTGTCCAATAGATGTCCTTTCCCTCAATAGGGTGGAGGTTGGGGTTGACATTACCTTCCGAGCGATCAGGCGTGAGGAGGAAACTTCTAGAAGAACCTGTTGCATTGTGGGACCTCCCCTCCGGGGGACGCCCTGATGATGAAGAGGTGCTTTCTCGCGTCTACAAAATACATCGCAGGGGCTTGCAATGTCATTTGTATACGCCATCGAAATCAGGAACGGAGAACATATCTCTGGTATTTTCTGCCCACTGGGCAGGTTTATTATATAACACACTTCTCCTTGGTCCATATGAATAAAACAGTTTAGAGTGAAAGTTATTCAGTCTATAAATCCAGTGATGATTGAAGGGATGATCCCCTCCGAGTGGGGTTTCCACACCCACCGCACCATTTATGGGGCAAACCCCACCAACCCTTAGGCACACTGGGAGGGGGTAATAGAGGATGGGGTCGGGAATTCTGAATTGAAACACGAGGAATGTTATGGGCCATAATGGAGGTAATTATGATGGAGGCTAAACATAACATGAGGGTGATATTAACCATGATGTCAAAAATCTTTAATGTAAATGTCCTTAATATTCGTACTAAGAATGAATGGTAAAAGCAACGATGTTTACCTATATATAGATCTATAGATGTAAATGGGGAACTGATTTGCACATTATCAATATGTAAAAACCGAGGTGCAGAAAGCCCTGCTATATCTGTCACCCTAAAAGACTTAGACCGAAGGAACTGGAGATAGCCATGCTACATCGACCTTGTCCCTGTGATCCAGAACGTTGTTGATCTATAACAAAAACAATATATGCAGTGTTACAATGCAATGAAGTAACCCATCCTCCGAAATCCTTATTAAGTATGTCAAGTCAGATCTATTAGGATAGCCCTGCTATATCAAACCCAGATTATCAATATGTAAAAACCCCAAGGTGCAGAAAGCCCTGCTATATCTGTCACCCTAAAAGACTTAGACCGAAGGAACTGGAGATAGCCATGCTATAGCGACCATGTCCCTATGATCCAGAACGTAAAAGTTGTTGAACTATAACAAAATCAATATATGCAGTGTTACAATGCAATGAAGTAACTCCTCCCCCGAAAATCCTTATTAAGTATGTCAAGTCAGATATATTAGGATAGCCCTGCTATATCAAACCCAGAAAAGTGCTGATGACAATACAATATATACTGTCGCCCCCATAGATAGTTGTCAGAACGAAGGAGATAGCCAAGCTAGATAACCATGTTATTAACTATTCAAAAAGAATTGTTGAAATACCATTCAATCGTTATACGGATCCGGGTAAAAGGTAAATATATGTATGTTACCAAGGGAAAACAATTGTACGCGTTGTTGTACTAAAAGCGGCGGAGATAGCCATGCTAAAACTTCCATAGCTTCTGTATAAGACCATGAAAGTATGGATGATGAATCAGAGCCTATTGAAATGGTCAAGACCGCAACGCTAAGTCCTAATCATACCAGTATGGCAGCCATGCAAGGTACAGATATCATCCTGTACCCAATACTCCAAACGCCGGATTTAAAAGTTATCAAGGCATTTGCTAATCGACCTACTAATGCAAATCACACGATAAACTAGCCAATTCTCTGTATATCATGAACTGGTTCGCCCCCTCTTGTTAATTAATACATGGAACATATCTGGTAAGAAATAATCATATATTGTGCTAAGGACTGAGAGTGGTGCATTGGGTGTAGTGCGGCTGACTGGCACTGTTGAAAGAAATTACCAGTGTGTGAGTCGTACCCAGTGCTGTGAGAGTTTATTCAGCTAGCTTGTGCATAATTCTAGCGTCGTCTTGCGAGATGTCATCAATTCTCTGTATATCATGAATTAGTTCGCCCCCTCTTGTTAATTCATACATGGAACATATCTGGTAAGAAATAATCACATATTGTGCTAAGGACTGAGAGTGGTGCAGTGGGTGTAGTTCGGCTGACTGGCACTGTTGAAAGAATATTACCAGTGTGTGAGTCGTACCCAGTGCTGTGAGAGTTTATTCAGCTAGCTTGTGCATAATTCTAGCGTCGTCTCGCGAGATGTCATCCTTCTGGAAGATATCCTGGAGTAAATTAAAAGAAAAGAAAGGGTGCAGTATCACAAAGTTCCTCATATTCATTTTCGATTTAGTTCCTCATATTCGTTTACTCGATTTATCGAGTAAATGGATAATTATTCCCTTTAATATACAACGAAATCCAGTAGGCTATGATCGAACCCAAGCAAGCTACCTACCTGAAGTAAATAGTTATGATGCGCCCAAGTATAACATCACAAAATGATCACATGCGGTGGCAATTTTTATGAACGAAATGAAAATACTGTGGTAAAAAACACTGCGGAGGCAGTGTACGCTCGCCATGTCTTTAGACAGCCGTGCCATTCGACTATCCTCGTTTTAAAATTAGGGAATTTATGCCCAATATCAAAGCTACACGGCGGCATGAGAGTGGGAATATGGTGGTAAGATCAACTTTACTTATTAATGATAAATGAATATCCAATCAAGAATGCGAAACCCTACTACTTGAATCAGAACTCAGAAAAATAAAAATAAATAAAACAACAGTGCAATTAATAATGCAGATAAGACCAAAGTAGCCGCCCCCCTGTATCCTGAAATTACCAGAGGCACAGAGCGTGTAAAAAGTAACACGGATGCCCTTTGCCCCCTTTATCATGTTTTATTGAAAAGGAAAGAACAGGTTGAAATAATGGTGAGACGACCACACTGGAAAAGGGTCGGATCCGTATTTAAAATAAAAAAACCCTTTAAAAGGGAGGTGCTAGTACAAATGAAAGACTTTAATATTTTTTAGGAAAGCAGTTGGTAGAATAATAACATTGGGTGATCAGAGATTGGCACAAGAGCAGGCAGTGGATGTATTGGCAAATTTGGGCATGATATCAAGTAATGAATATGAAGACAAATTTGCAGTTTAGTTGTCCGTATATGTGACGAGGTCTACCGAAATCAGACACAATTAGGCAAGATATCAAAATTGAGTTTGTAATTGATTATTGTAGTAGAGATGTGATGTTCCGCTTAATTATGGTACTCTTCTTTTTTTAATCGGACTTCCAAAAGCGGAGTTATATCATTTTCCAGTTAGTCTTTATGAAAACTCCAAACTGAGATATCATCCTTTAAAGATGTACGTACAATGACAATCTGAAACTTTCACATTAATGTTATAAACACTCTAAAAATTAAATATTTGCATTAAATTCTTAAAAATTCACCCCAATTAGGTTTTGGGCTATTTCTCGGTTTGGAGCTCTGCCCAATTCATTTGGTTTCGGTAGAACAGTTACATATGATGTAACCACCTGAGACTAATATAGTCTCTGGTAACCACAGGGTTGTCAATTAGAAACATGTAAATAGCCTCTAGTTGTTGTCATGGTGCAATTTCTAAATGAGACTCTCAGATGCTGTACACATTTACTGGCAATCAACAAGAAATACAAAAACAAGTTACATAAGAAGCACAAAACGGTTTCTTGTTTTGTGTGTAATTTTATTAGAAACAAGTGTAATGTATGTTCACGATGAGAGTGATGAATGGCATGTACAAATAGAAGGAGGGACCATAATCAGTCCAGGCAAATGACCAAATCTGGAAATGTGCTATATATGGAAATCGATTGCCTGATCTGGAAATCAATGCTGTGCACTTTGTGATCAGATTCAAAAACTACATATTTGATTTGGGTTGTAATTCACTTATAAGCTCAGTACTATCCATCATTTGGCCTCTGGACAGTGACGTAACTTAATAGATAGCACTGGCGTAACAACAGGGGGGGATGGGGGGATATATCCCCCCCAGATTTTTACCTGGGGGGGATGCCTAATGTAATCATCCCCCCCCCAGATTTTTCATAACCAATAATTTTAAAAGTGACGTATTTAAACAAATAGGTGGGCGTAAAGATTCACACACTGCACACTGGACACAACCACACTGGGACATTCAATTCATTCATTGCAGTTTGGATTTTATCATTTTAAAATGAAAACAATGACGACAGCGATTTACAAATTGCTATCAATCAAGGAATGCATGACCAGGCGCGGATACAGGGGGGGGGGGGCCGACGGGCCCGCCCCCCCCCCCCCCCTACCAAAAAAAAAAGGGAAAAAAAGGGAAAAAAGGGGAAAAAAGGAAGAAAAAAAAAAAAAAAAAAGGGGGGAAAAAAAAGAAAGAGAGGAAGAGGGGGGGGGGGGGGGGGGGGGGGCACATCACCCCTCAGACTCCCCCTGTTCGAGCTTTTAAACAATCTATACTTAAATTCAGAAAAAATCAGTATATACGTCGTATGCTCTACTTCTTTCTTGCATTGATAACAAATATATATTGATTGGAAATGAAGAGGTGGCTTTTTGATAAAATGTTGGTCAAAAGTATACACCAGATCGCACCAAATGAGTTCGAAACTTGAAAAATTTTCTACTTCTGAAGGGGGCACTTCCCCCCTCAGACTCCCCCCTGTTCGACCTTTCAAATCATCTATACCTAAATAAAAAAGATATCAGTATAATATGCTCAACTTCTTTCGTGCATTGATAAAAAAACAAAATATTTATTGGAAATGAAGAGGTGGCTTTTTGATAAAATGTTGGTCAAAAGTATACACCAGATCGCACCAAATGAGTTCGAAACTTGAAAAATTTTCTACTTCTGAGGGGGGCACTTCCCCCCTCAGACTCCCCCCTGTTCGACCTTTCAAATCATCTATACTTAAATAAAAAAGATATCAGTATAATATGCTCAACTTCTTTCGTGCATTGATAAAAAAACAAAATATTTATTGGAAATGAAGAGGTGGCTTTTTGATAAAATGTTGGTCAAAAGTATACACCAGATCGCACCAAATGAGTTCGAAACTTGAAAAATTTTCTACTTCTGAGGGGGGCACTTCCCCCCTCAGACTCCCCCCTGTACGACCTTTCAAATCATCTATACTTAAATCAAAAATATATCAGTATAATATGCTCAACTTCTTTCGTGCATTGATAAAAAAATAATATATTTATTGGAAATGAAGAGGTGGCTTTTTGATAAAATGTTGATCAAAAGTATACACCAGATCGCACCAAATGAGTTCGGAAATTGAACATTTTCCTACTTCAGAGGGGGGCACATCCCCCCTCAGACACCCTCCTGTCCGAGCATAGCTCGGAGGGCGGTGCTGCGCACCGCTTGGATGGTACCGGCAATTTTTGTTGGCCCCCCCCTAACATTTTCCTGGATCCGCCTGAATTTTTTGGCTACAAAATGAGCCCAATCTGTAAAAAGTGTATTATTTGGGTTACAAAAGTCGGGCAATAGTTTTACGAGCGTAGCGAGTAAAAAAATATTTTGAGGTTAAAAAAGTCTCACTCTGAACATTACTCTGAACTTGACAGCCCTGCCGTATTTGAGTCTGATAATTTTCATCCCCCCCACTCAAAAAAAGTAGTTACGCCCCTGATAGATAGGCCTACAGCTACTGCTTTTACGACCAGAATATCCTCATCAAACCTGGTGTATACAAGGCAGCATTTAAAGTACGCAAGCGCGTGTTATGTGCCGCAATTAGTAGAATATGCAGTATGATACATAAAGGGTTCAACAAAAGAAAGTATACCACTTTGTTTATGTCATTTTGAGTAACTGTCACAAATGTGACTTTCGAAAAAGAGACCAATTTTCTTTAAATGGTGCCACTCATGGTTTATCTTTGTTGTTAGGGGGCAAATTTGGTATCAAATTATGCCTAAAAGATTCCTAAATGCCTATTTAGCCTGTTTAGTCAAAAAAAAGTTGAATGTTACTCAAAATGACATAAAGAAAGTGGTATACTTTCTTTTGATGAACCCTTTATTTAGAAAGTGTTATTCTACTAAAAGTGGAACCTTGTTAACACAAATTTCCTGATAGAGTATTTTTAAATAGTTACTTCCAAGGAATATTTAAGTTGCCAACACATCAGAAGTATTAAAGTATCAAAAAGATTAATTATCTTCATTTAAGAAGCTTAAACACCGTATTAATTACTATTCAGGAAGCAGAAACTGGCAGCACAGAAGGTTTTTTCCCATGAGGAGCCCAAATTTTGTCTAGAAAAATAAGTTTTTCCAAACTATCAAGCTGTCTGCAGGCGGTTTTCTTTTAAACTGTGTATTTAAGCAGGGAGGTGTCAAATAAAAATATAGGCATCTAACTACTATGTCTCCTAATATAGTTTTAAACCTTCAACATGAAACTCACTCCAAAAATTAAAAAAACCCTGTAATATTTCTCTCACTGTGGGCTGATTTTCATGCAACATGGTACAGTTTTATGATGAGCCCTTCTAATGGAAAATCAATTTGTTGAAGCATGGACTTATCAGACAGCGGTTCTGTTTGAGGGGTAACATACTGAACAGTAAGTAAATTAAAGTTAAAATAATATATCCACAGTATTCCGAGATTTGTGGTAGTTATAACCATGAACTTTCTAATAAGTCCATGTTATAACCAAGTATATTGTGATGTTTTATACCAACAAAATACGGCCCCTGATAGCAGCTTCTGTGAATCCTCACCCCTACAACAAATTGGACAGTTCCACTCTCTTCTGGGCAGCGAGCAGTCATTACGTAAAACGAACAACTCCGCGGTAACGACTAACGACCATGGGTTTCAATATATGTTGAGGAGTTCGATTTCTAAAAGATGTCGTCAAGTAGTATTCTTTTGTTGACGGTGGATGTTTACAATAGGTCTAACCATGGACTTATTATAAGTCCATGGTCTAACCGTTATATTTATGAGAAATGAAGCCTGCCCAGTCCTGTCTGATAAGTCCATGGTGCAAACAAACCAGCTCCCAGATTAATTTGAGCTTTTCTAAATAATGCGCACATTTTTCTAGCAACACTGTTACTGTGTTGATGGCACCATAGCTTAACTGTGTAGTCAATGAATGACAAATTCTCGACATGGAGGGACTCCCCTTGTAAACAAACACCTCACGTCCAATTAAATCATTATGGTCTAATTCGCCCGGCCCAGGCGCTATCCTCAACACATCTCTCGTCCAATCAAAGCCATCGACACGGGTGAATGGTATACAAGCTTCACACTTCTCGTCCAATCAATATACCCGCATGATAGTGTCATTTGGCTGGACCCGTTCGATAATTATACCGATTTGGTCACGGTTTCCTGAACCAAGTGACTCGAAGTCATTATAAATAACGCGTACTTGATATATTGATTTTGAATTCAGGCTATAAGAGCTAGCTATCGCGATAGCTAGCACAATAACAATGAACTAGCTGGATGAGAAGCTGGGACTAGCCAACAGTGGACTAGCCTTGCTATAGCACTTTAGGATCCCTTGCGCATGAATATTATGGAAAATGTGAGCGACCCCTCCCCCTAATTATTTTATGACGAGTGAAATAATTGAACATACAGTGCACAGAAATACATACTATAGTTACTAGGATGCTGTAGAGAGCGAGACTGGGAAGCATTATCCGGCCATATAAATAACTATAGACACAACAATGACACAACACGACATGACTATCAAATACCAACACTGTGACAAATAACCAGGCAAGACCGGGCTGAAACGTAATTGGAGCTTGCATCACCAATGTTGTCAAAAGTGACTGGGCAACGAAACCGTGGTAATGCACATCCCCGTTAGTAACAACAAGTGGGTATAGTCGGCACTGGTTGAAAAATATGCAGGCCCAGGGAACATTAAAATAGACCACAAAGTGGTGAAATAAAATTCTGACACAGTGGCCATAGAAACGCTACTACCCTACCCATAGGCAAACTGAAGCTAACACGGCATTGTGAGCAATAGTGTCATTGGCGAGCCGATACGGTTCGTAACGCTCCCCGCGCAAGAGCACTCCATGCGTACTCGCGGATTATGGCCAAACGCACAAGAATTTGCCGCACGCACGCTTCGCACATATAATACACAGTGCGCCTGTTGCTTTCACGCTCGCGCCCTCACTTTTAGTACTCATTAGCTGCAGTAAGCAGGCATCGCCAATTTGAAACTGTTAGACTATAATAAAAAATACTAACAATTAAGTATTATGTATTAAAAAAGAAAAGAATTAACCACATGGTTAAGCATGTAGACCATCGCCACGCCCTGAAAATCACAGAGCAGGATAAAATGTAAAAAATAACAATAGATTACAAAACCTGGGCCTGACATTAACATCACAAGACAAAACAAGACAATTCACCCTTATTATGAAACCCACGGCCTAATATTATCACACACTCACTCACTCACTCACTCACTCACTCAATCAATCAATCAATCAATCAATCAATCAATCAATCAATCAATCAATCAATCAATCAATCAATCAATCAATCAATCAATCAATCAATCAATCAATCAATCAATCGGCCTAATATTATCACACCCTCAATCAATCAATCAATCAATCAATCAATCAATCAATCAATCAATCAATCAATCGGCCTCGTATTATCACACACTCAATCAATCAATCAATCGGCCTAATATTATTATCACACACTTAATCAATCAATAAATAAATCGATCAATCAATCGGCCTAATATTATCACACACTCAAACAATTATGCAATCAACCAATCAATCGGCCTAATATTATCACCCACTCAAACAAGTATGCAATCAATTATGCAATCAATCAATCAATCAATCGGCCTAATATTATCACACACTCAATCAATCAATCAATCGGCCTAATACTATCACACACTCAAACAATTATGCAATCTATCCATCAATCAATCGGCCTAATATTATCACACACTCAAACAATTATGCAATCAATCAATCCACCAATCAATCAATCAATCAATCAATCGGCCTAACATAATCATTCGGCCCAATATTATCAATCAATCAATCAATCGGCCCAATATTATCAATCAATCAATCAATCGGCCCAATACTATCACACCATCACACAATCAATCAATCAATCAAACAATCGGCCTAACATTATCACACAATCAATCAATCAATCAATCGGCCTAACACTATCACACAATCAATCAATCAATCAATCGGCCTAACATTATCACCTACTCAATCAATCAGTCAATCAATCGGCCTAACACTATCACACACAATCAATCAATCGATCAATCAATCAATACTATCACACAATCAATCAATCAGCCTAACATTATCACACAATCAATCAATCAGTCAATCAATCGGCCTAAAACTATCACACAATCAATCACAATCAATCAATCAATCGTCCTAATACTATCACACAATCAATCGGCCTCATGCCCTCATATTATCACACACTCAATCAATCGGCCTAACAATCAATCAATCGGCCTAATGCTATCACACAATCGATCAATCAATCAATTAATCAATCAATCAACCGGCCTAAGGCTCTTCACAATGAATGTTATGTTTCCTGTTGCCGCCCGCCCCGAAATGCCAAAATCTCAAAATAATTCATTATTTGAGATGAATTCATTATTTGTACTTTTACCTTAAAACACCATTTTTTCAAATGGATTTTCAGGTAGCCTTGCGCTGGTTCTCACAGAAAAATAAACAGAACTTTCTATCGTAGCATTTATTACATTTTAAATTATTTTTATCTGTATGATGCGCTTGATGTGCATGCAAACACACTAATTTTAAGAACATTTTCCACTTATAAGAAATCAATTTTCCACATGCATTATAAAGCAGAAGAGAGATTGATTGGATGGTTGCCCATGTTTCTGTGTCATGTATGTAGGTGCTAGCACCATGTAACTACTTGTATGTGATTAAACGCATGCGAATATGGTACTAGTTGTATCGCATGTTTTGACTCTGGTAAAATAATGAATAATGAATAGTGACCGCCCCCTATTTTTTTAAGGTGCAACAGGAAACATGACATTCATTGTGAAGGGCCTAATGTTATCACACACTCAATCAACCAATCAATCCATCGATCAATCAATCAATCGGCCTAATATTATCACACAATCGATCAATCAATCAATCGGCCTAATATTATCACACACTCAATCAATCAATCAATCAATCGCCCTATTAAATATTATCACACACTCAATCAATCAATCAATCAATCAACCAATCAATCAATCGGCCTAATATTAATCAATCAATCAATCAATCAATCAATCAATCAATCAATCAATCGCCCTAATATTATCACACTCGATCAATCAATCAATCAATCAATCGGCCTAATATTATCACACACTCAAACACCTTTGCAATCAATCAATCAATCAATCAATCAATCAATCAATCAATCAATCAATCAATCAATCAATCAATCAATCAATCAATCGCCCTAATATTATCACACTTGATCAATCAATCAATCAATCAATCAATCAATCAATCAATCAATCAATCGGCCTAATATTATCACACACTCAAACACCTTTGCAATCAATCAATCAATCAATCAATCAATCAATCAATCAATCAATCAATCAATCAATCAATCAATCAATCAATCAATCAATCAATCAATCAGCCTAATATTATCAATCAATCAAACAATTATTCAATCAATAAAACAATCAATCAATTATCTAGAAAAATTAACCTCATGGTTAAGCATGAGGCACACGCGTCACGCCCGGAGATTCACAGAGCATGAAACAATTAAATGAATCCTGGGGCTGATATTATCATCACACGACAATGCACCCTCAATATGTATAATGAAACCAACGGGCCTAATAATAAATTAGTCTACCTGTCCTTAGTCCCGTCGGGCCTAATAATTGTCATACCAAATCATTGCATTTGCGTATATTGTCAAATGAAACCCACAGGCCTACTACTATTATAATATTATCCAAAATTATTACAATCGCATATAATATAATGCAACCAACAGATTATATTATGCAGGCTTCTCGTTAGGTAACAATATTATGGGGTCCACTGGACCCCATAATCTACCAATTCTCAAAATTATGGGGTCCGAGAAGAAATTATGGGGTCCAAGTCAAAAAATCCCTGATGGGCCTGACCCGCCATGAAAAAATTATCTTGACACACGATTAAAAAAATTTGCGTCCAGATGGACGCAATAAAGTGTCAAGTTTAAAATATACTGCGTTTTTTGCAAAAATATTGCGTCCCCAGACGCGAAAACGCAACAACCCAATGATATCCATGTAAATGGTGAAACCAACGGACATACCACAAACTGTATCGCGGTTCGCGGACTCGCCTAACCCCAGATCGGAAGTATATGGTGGTGAAGCGCGCTGAACGAACGCACCAAACCGTCGCACAAATGAATGGCCTAGCAGGAGAACCCGTCGCTGTTGCAAGGAGGGCACCCCAGGGTAGTTCACTTGGGCTGTTGACCTAGCCATATATGGTGCGCGCTATTTGTACTGCGTACCGTAGTGTTCTGTGAGCTAATACGTAGGTCCTATTATAAAATTCAAGCCTGTAAATATTAAAAACGCATAATTAATGGCATTGGGGCTGATAACGAACAATTCGAAGGAACATTAATGTGCTATACAGAACCACCAACCCCTACGACCCGTCACTAAACTATACAACTGATTAAAAACGCAAAACAAGGCAGATTTATACGAGAGGAAAAAAACACATTGACATTACCTTCCGAGCGATCAGGCGTGAGGAGGAAACTTCTAGAAAAACCTGTTGCATTGTGGGACCTCCCCTCCGGGGGACGCCCTGATGATGAAGAGGTGCTTTCTCGCGTCTACAAAATACATCGCAGGGGCTTGCAATGTCATTTGATCAAATGTTACAATTATTTGATCAAAAAATAATGAAAACTGAAAATGCTTAAAATCGCAGCGTGATCGTTTTCTACATACAAATGTACACACAACACCATCGATATTTTGAGACACCCGAAACTCAATTGACCATAACGTCAGAACCGAAAATCCAATTTAAAAAAAACTCAACAAAAAAGCATTTAAAAGCAGAGACTTAGCAGTTTTCTACTGTGCTAATATCCCATTTTTGTCCGAAGCACTGAATTTTAATATCTGACCAACCTAGACCCCCCCCCTTAAGGTGTCTATAACGCAAGAACTGTTTCAAGAGATTAGATCTCTTCTGCTATCAAACGTACTATTAAAATAATTATTTCCAAATATTTTAGTCAACATTTTGTTATTACACTTATCTCAATAATGCTCGTTACGTTTGTTATTGCTCAAAACTATTACAATATACAATGTAACATTCCATAGTAATCAAACAATGTGAATGATGAGTTGTGTTAAATACAGACACTCATTACAAAAATGAAGATTGTATTTTTCTCGTATCAAGAAGAAGTACAACAACATTTTCATAACTTTTTGATCGTACTAATCCCAATAAATGGAGGCTATTTGTCACATGTGACATGTGTGTGATGGTCTGGAACTGGATACAACATGTCCAGATCTTTCTTCAACATGTCCAACTTGCGCCCCATTCAGCAACAAACTTTTACTTTCATAGTGGTAACGTGAAAGTTGGAACAGATTGAATGTTATAGAATTTGGGAAAAAACACATATCTCCCTTTTGAAATGACCAATTTTTTAATAAAATAAAATGTAGGTTATAAGCTAACAATGTGTTCTTGCTGTGCATTTCATTACATGTTTTCATTTTTGTGTTTGAACTGGTTTACACAATCGGTGAAATCGGGACCTGAATATGTTGACTCGCCATGTATACAGGGTATATAAAAAAAACGCAACCCTTTTTACCAAGAACAGTGCAATTACGGCAAAGCACATTTCGCCCTGAAACTTAAATATTCTGTTAAGACTACTTCTTGGCTATCAAATAGTCAGATGACAGCAATATCGATTATGAAATGGCTGAGATACTCAGGATATAAGTAGGGAAGTGCAAAACACGTTTTACATTGTTTATCCTGTATTCCTGATTTTCTTGTCAGGTCAATATTAGCAAGACACTTCAAACATGTTTACTAACCCATTATACTTAAATAATGGGAAACAAACTCATCATTCTGAGATGAATTTTTCATGATAAAGATAAAATCTGGCTACAACTGCTATTTCAATATCATATCATATAAAAACTGAGCACATTTGCAATAAATTGGTTGATAGTTAATGACACAGCTTGTAAATCCAAATGACTAAGTCTGTTGATGCAAATCACCCCACTCTTTCTCTTTTAAATGTTAGTAATAAAATATAAGTATGGTACAATATTTAAAAGATGAACAAATGAAGTAGTCCAGTAAAGGTAAAAAACGTTTGTATAAATCATTCATTGTTAGTTTGTGATGGTGACATTATGGTGAAGCTCGACCCTCAAAATGCTGTCCTTGTTTCAACACGTTCGAGACGCATCGACGAGCACATTCCCGCATGAGAAGCACTACTCGACGTGTCATCCGTGTGCGCCTTAATATTCCCTAAACAGCGTTGGTGATGCAGTTCCTAAGATCTTGGAGATTAGTTGGATGTGTCTGGAAGACTTGAGTGGTGTAATTAGGTCTAGAGATCGAGCAGGCCACTCCGTAGCATGTCTATAAGACCAACAACTTGTAAATCGTAAATCGTGTTTTGCACTTGTCTACTTATTAACTAACAGAATATCTAAGTTTTAGGGCGATATGTGATTTGCTATGATCGTACAGCTCTCGGCAAGAAGTGTTGCGGGTTTTTTATACACCCTGTACGCCAATCGAGTTATAATGTTATTGGCACCTCAAGGTTAAGATGTGCCCGGCATAAGTCACTTAATAGCAAAAAGTTACTCCGACATAAAATGTGCATCGATACTTGTAGGCTGGGGCTAATATTAGGTGGTCTGTAAACTCTTTTCTGTACCATAAAACAACCTTAATGCAATTCAAGCGCGTTCCAATCACGATGTCATCATTTGGTGAATACGCATTCATAAATGCAGGTTATCGGCCCTAATGTGAACAACATTTATTTTATGACATAACGTGCGTCAATGACTTTTATACATGGTCCTGAATCTTATAGTATATGTTAGAATCATCATTTCCCTCACTTATAAACAAATAAACCGGGTTAAACTCCGATATTTGGTACTTATTTGGCGGAAATTACAATTTGGTCTATATTTCACTGTACAGACGAATGTAACGGCATTTTGAGGTCGGACATGTTTAGTAACGTCATTGTGGAGTCATGCGTGGGATGTTTTTACATGTTTTGGTATGTACGGAAAAGAGGAGACCTCTAGCTATACCGTGGTAACAAAATAAGCATATTCTGCATCTCAGTTTGTATAATTATTTTGGAGCGGGGGTCCCTCTGAGTAAACAGTGTTACAAAATCGTTTCAGTACGACGAGGGTTAAATAATACTGTTCATTTATTAAGTATGCATTTAAATAAATATTTGTATACGTTAATGTGTAAATTTAAGTGTGCATGTGGGTAAACATTCACATGTAGCATAGCTATTTTCTGCCTAGCGCCAACGCGTCTACTGCAATTTACAATTAACCAATATAATATACCGTATTGTTTCCATATGGAGCGTAGATCAAGATTTGCAGGACACTGCTTCAGAGGGTCCAGTGAGCTGGTCTCCAAACTCATACATTGGGTACCAAAACATGGAGTAAGAAAGCGTGGTAGACCAGCCCTAACCTACATTGACTTACTAAAGCGTGACACAGGATTGCAGGTAGAAGAAATCAAGACAGCTATGTTGGAAAGGAAGATTTGGAGAAGCATCGTGGTTCGGGAATATCACCCACCATAAGTCAAGTAAGTCAAGTTTTGTTTCCATCGATTAAAAAATCTAGCTCCCTACGTATGCTTTAGAAGCATTGGCAATAAGGTTAATTCATGTCCTTGAAAAGAACTGTTTTTCCACCGCGAATTTTGGTAAAGCTACGTTTGTTGTAAAATAGGAGAGAAAGGTGTTTATCACGTGTGTAAAATATATATCCCACCATATGAATACATTGCTGCCGTGTGAGATGGATGCTTCAGTTTAATATTTTGGGCAAAGAAAATATCGAAAGTATACATATGACAATTACAGAACGACGATTAGAAAAAGGCCCGCTTTGAAAGTTATTAGGTTTATTACTCAGGGGCAAATCTCCCCATAGCATATTCATACCGTAGTAGTGGACGAAGGTTATATACACATGGAAAAAAGTATCGCACCACTTGTTGAAAAGTGCAAATGTGGCCTCAAATTTTGCCACCATGGTGTGATATTAGGGATCATTTGTTTGCGTAAGCTACCCAGCAAAATGTTATGCAATAAAAGGGCCACATTTTAGTTTGTGATGTAATCGATGTAATGATTTTCAAGGCCAAAGGGAAAATGCATAAAACAAGTTTGGGTAAAACGCGATATTGAGAGGCCCAATGATTAATCTCTATAGTTGTAATCCTTGGTAACACATTCAAGTCTTCCAAGGTCAAAGGTCATCTGGGGTCAAATTTCAAAAGTTGCCCGATTGTCCTCAAACATGAAAAAACTCCCTTTTTTCGTACGCCCAACGGTTATGGGATCAAAGGTCAAAATAGGTCAAATGTTAAATAAGTTCAAATGACAAAAGCAATATTGCGGAAGTGTTGACCTAGGTCAAATAAATTCAAAAAAATCAACGGTGACCTCATCGTATATGCTAGATTTATGAGCAACAACAAAATGGCAAGTTTGGAATAATTCACTGCATTGTAGCCTATAACGTCTAAATGAAACATTTCTTGCGCCAAATACAGAACTTTACTTGTATAATGACTATTTTAAGTTTTTAAAGTCTATTCAATATCGAGTTATACCCAAACTTGTTTCATGCATGTTTTTGGACAAAAGCATGCATTTTCCCCTGGCCTTGAAAAACATCACATTGATTACGTCACAAACTAAAATGTTGCCCTTTTATTGCATAGCATTTTGCTAGACAGCTTACGCAAACAAATGATCCTTAATATCACACCATGGTGGCAAATTCGAGGCCACATTTGCACTTTTCAAAAAAAAGGTGGTGCGATACTTTTTTCCATGTGTATATAATATGGTTGTGTCTCCTTATAATAGTGTTGTGAATGGATAGTCATTTTTGATATGTCCATGGAAATTCTTTCAATCAGCAATTGGAATGAATGAATTAAAATAGCATTCACTGTAGTAGTAAGGTACGAAGTTTATTGATGTGTCTATCATTCACATTTTTTACAGATATATCCATTGACATTATTATATAATCACCAATTACAATGAAGAATTTGTTCTGTTCTTTAAGTTGAGAATTCTTCTATAGTATTTGCTTCTGCACATTATGCTTAAGTGAATTTCAGTGACGATTTTGTCATTCTAAAATATTGTGGTTGATCATTTGGAATGTCGATGGATAGGTCCTCACAAGATGCCTGACAAGAAGTAAATACACTATTTACAAAATCATTTAGCATTTGATGAAGTCATACGTTTTTCAAAAACCTATCTAAGGACAGGGATATTGTTGTTGAAAAGTAAACCTTTACAGAAAAAAATATTTGATGACGTCGTTATGTTTTCAAAAGTACCTTCGTTGAGATTCTAATACTGGTAAACTGTGTGCATTCGTCCGAGATAAAAGAATCGATAAGATCAAAGCGCCCCCTGCGGCCACTTCACGAAGATTTAATAGCTGACGACAAACGTGAAGATGATCTTATTTTTCTGATTTTCTGATTTATAATAAAACAACCAAATCTCATTGAATTGTCACTGCCAAATTACGTTCACAAACCACTCTATTGAGTTAAATACCTATGCCTATTATGCGATCTTTTGCATGGGACACCCTCTATCCTTGTTTTTTTTTGCAGATTTACATTTCTGATCATAAATCATAAATATATTCTGAATCCAGAGCGAAACCATTCCTAATTACTTCAAAATTATGGTTTAAAGAGTGAAAATAAACTGTAAATAAAGATATTGAAGCGTCATCTACGGTCATCTCACAGAAATCGATTGCTGACGTCAGATACGCGCGAAATACTTCTTTATTTGCTTCCGATTTCCTTGTTGATCAAGGTAAACTGATACAAAACCTAAAGCTAGACGTATATTTGTTTTTGCATAAATTGAGTGAATACAAGTCCTAAAAGTAGAGTACCGTGCACGCATTTCCGGTATTAAATCGCACTGTTTTACTCTGGCTCTCTATGTGTTGGGTATTCAATTTAATTTAACAAAGTGGCGTATCTAGGTTCTTCATATTGGGGGGGGGGGGGGGGGGGGGGGCGAGAAATGTAAATGACAGAAACGAGTTTACACCTATTTTTGGCACGATTGAGGTACATTTTGGCTCTAAACAAGCTTGTACCAAATGTTTTCATTAGTGTACTTTTGACCATCATAATTCCATGATTCTTCTGGTCAAATGAACCGACAGTGCCAATCTCAACCGACACGACGTCAATATTGGGCTCCCCCCCTCTGGCTACGCTACTGATTTAACACACCCCATAGAGAGGATGAAGTGTATTAAGAATATAACTATATTTATATGCGATTTATAATTTTAATGTTATTTTTTTTTAACTTTAAAGAAAAAAAGTAGCTAGAAATAAATCAAGGGAAAAGGAAAAGGAAAAGGAAAAATCCCCATTAACAAAAAGAAACATTGATATGTGTATGTGGGAAGTTGGGGGGGGGGGGGGGGGGGGGGGGGGGGGTTCAATGCATATCCCATCCACCTTTCAAAACTTACTATCCATGAAAATGCGCATATTTTGTTTAACCTTATCTCGGTTAATAATCCGAATTGAGACTTGAAAATGATACCAAATAAAAAGCTGAGAATTTTGTTTCTATTACCAGATGAGGATGAAATTTGAAGTCGCTTTGTGTCGAGTAAAAGCCGAAATACGACCTACATGACTTTTTTTTAGCCGAAATACGAACTACCTTTTTTACAGTAAAAAGTTCGACTGGGTCCCCTCATACCTCTATATGGCCTCAATGTTTTGACCCTCACAGATGCATTAAATTGTGGAGATGGGAAGGAAAAAAGTTTTGACGAATAGGGAGTGAGACTTTAGTGAAATATTTAAGGTTGGAATTCATCTTGGAAAACGAATAACATTGTTTATTACTAAATCGTAATGTTAAAATAACCAATTGCATTACAGGCATCGTAATCCAGCCGGCGATTTTGCCACATTTCTGAATATCGCATTGAGCACTATGCAAGAAGATGGCTTCTTTAGCATGTTTAGCAGTATCTAACCTTATAGATTATTTTGTGCTAACTTACTTGCTTAACTCGGGTGGTGTCCCCGATCTACGATGGCTCTCCACACTTTTCGGTCCTTTATTGCTGTCTTTATGTTACTTGTCTCCAATCCTGTATCTTGCTTGAGTATCCAAAACGTACTCTCCGGTCATCTGATAAACTTTTACTTGTTGTTCCACGGACTACTTCTTCATTTGGAGATCGCGCATTTTCGGTTGCTGCACCAACTCTCTGGAACTCACTTCCTTATAATTTAAGATGCTGTGATTCACTTGACTCTTTTAAGAACTTGTTAAAAACAAGATTATTTGACTCAGTTTATAATTGATTTCTTTGTATTATATACATGTACATGTATATGCAAATCATTCTTGTTTATGTATTTTTCATGTTAATTTGTATTTTTGTTTTATATGTTGCGCCTCGGAATAGTTTTACCTAGATTGACGGCGCATTATAAATGCCATTATTATTATTATTATTATTATTATAAGCCAATGAATGTCAGAGCAGGTCATGTTTGGGGGTCCAGTGCACCAGTTTGGAGACTGGCTCTTCACTTCTGTAACAGTGGCCACCAAACCTTGTCCGTCTCTTCTAAAACTTCTGGCTTATTTTGGGGAGATCACCATACAATTGGGTATTTGGTATATATGTGTTCCCATAGCAAAAAACTATTGGTTTCGGGCGAGCTCCAGGAGCTCTTCGAGAGCTCTCCCGAAACCTGTTTGGACTTAATTCAAGTCCAGACAGGTGATGTTGGAAAGTGTGCGGAGAAGCCATTAAGCCTGGAAGGCTTTAAGTTTGGCTCCACCGCTGTAAATATCAAGAATTAAAAAAACACCCGTATATACTACTACTTAGGAGGTTATTATGATAAGTAGGGAGATGGTTTTGAAGTGAAAAGAGTACAATGACAGTGGGCCGGAATTGTATATAGGTAACGACATAACAAAATATGAACAAATATGAAACAAACAAACTCAGAGATAATCAGAGATCAATTTCTTTTTATAACTATACATTTTTAAAGCGGTTTATTTGTGTACAACTATTAGAGTAGAGTCAAGGGAGTTCCTGATTTTAGGTCCATTATAGATTATTGAATGACGAAGTACTTTAGATTTAATATTATCAATAATAAAGTTATTAGCGTTTCTAGTGTTATAATTGTGAAGATCTTTATGTTTAGAATTCATGGAATAATTAACATTAGTTGTATAGCCCTCATCATCTCAATCGGTCATCACTAATTCCTAAAGGCTGAAATGTGCCAATGAATTTCGGGGAAGAGTTCCCCGGAAACCCGCTTCCGGAGAAGAGTCCCCGGAACCACCAGTTTTAGAAAATAGTTCCCCGGAACCACCAGTTCGGGGGACTACCTAATTTGCATGTGAAAATACCGGGAGGTCTCCGGGAGAGCTCCCAGAGACCTCCGGTAATTGGCTATTTTGCTATGGGTTGTTTCCAGTTAACATTGAGTACTGCTCTCAGCATTCTGGTGCAGCAGCCATCCAGCGCTTTCTGTTATTTTGGGAGTGATGGTCCAAGCTTCGCAACCATATAACAGAACCGACTCTACTGTAGAGGCAAATAGGCGAAGTTTGAATTTCCGAACGAGAGTTGACTTCCATATTGGTCATTTTACTACATGCTCTCCATGCTGCTGCTTTACGTTGTTTAATGTCCTTTGCTGTACTCTCCATGCAGGCACCGAGATATTTAAAATCTTGTACCTCATCCAACTTGGTACCATCCTTTGTCTGTATAGATCCTTTCTGACTTTGGTTGTATGACATGAACTTTGTCTTGCCAGCATTAATTTTCAGACCGACCTTTGCTACTGATGACTCAACTCTTTGCAGCAGATCTTGTGCTTGCTGAAATGTCTCTGACAACAATGCGATGTCATCAGCGAAGTCAAAGTCTGTCACCACCTCTGGCCCTATCCGCCTACTTCTACGCCTGTCAAGATTGAAACCTAGCTCTTCCTCTCTTCCTTATATGACCATCCTCAAGGCAAAGTCCAGCACAATCACAAATAAATATGGGGCGAGTGTGTCTCCCTGTAGAACTCCAACCAATATTTCAAACTGTGCAGTCTCTCCATCGGGAGAGATCACCTTAGCCATGGTATTCTCCTCCGATGGCTTTGACAACCTGCTTTTATATTCTAAAAACTATTTTGTATACCTTACCTACCATAATAAAAGTGATTGTGACTATGTCTGTATGTTTATAATGACATGTGTTGTTGTAGTTTCTGTCATAGAACATGAAGGGGAATCAACAAAAAAAAAGGTTCTTAAAAGGTGATTAACAAAAAATCAATCCTTTTTGGGAATCACAAAATGAAAATGACCATGGCTCGAACTTTTCCAACCTCCCCAAGTATTTATGAACCTTACAAATAATTATTCGTTCCTACTTTCCTCAATGAAAGAATCATAGTTTCATTCAGTCAATTTGTCGCATCACGCCCTCTTGCAATTACAGTGCTTCAGAGTTTCTTTACATTGCGACCTATACCTTTTAAACACACTAGCACTATATCTTCAATAGAGGGGATGATTACCTCTCTTGAAACTTGATGTGGACCTGATGCTATGTCTTTTCGCCCACACCTGTATGACTAGCATGTTTGAAAAGCCAGGTAAACAGTATGGGTATTGATAGTCTATTGCGGCAACTACATTACATCTAATATTATATAACCCATGAAAATATTCTAGACATCTGATTGGTGGATAATACATTACACAACACAAAATATTTTGGCTTATTTCATGCTTGACGTCATTCCCGGTCATTTTGTGTCTTTCAAAAAGTACTATTGACCTGGCGGTCAATAGTTCTTTTTGAATAGACCAAAAATGCCCTCCCTCGTATAGGCTAGTGCGATCCCGGCATGGAGCGTCTTGAGAGACCCTGTATAAAACCTGAATGTGATCGTCATCATACATAAAGTTTTGTCTAATTTCTACAAATCTAGAAGGCCCGCTAAGGCCCTACTCGGTATAAACAATAAATCGATTCCACCACCATCTGCGTGTACGGACTCCGCTCAGTGCACAGCAAAAGAGGAATCGCTTCAAAACAAGTAAACAAGTCGTCTGCATTGCATTATTATTATTTGGCACAGATCTTTTATCGGCTGAATTAACATTTCATTGAATCTTTAGTCATGAATCATAAATATTTGTTGTCAATTCACCTGAGGTTGAGGGCATTCTGCAACGAGGTCTAGACCTTTATCGATGAGATGAGTTCAGCATCAGTATTATTCCTCGGCGACTTGCTCGGAGTAAACTAACTTTAAAAAGTAAGCTTATTTTTGATTTTGTCGAGAATCGACTAGCATATTCACTAAGGGGAGACGTCAAAACTCGACCGCCCGTTGACTGCCGGTTACGGGCGGTTCCGCCCGGTTCTTGCAGGTCAAATATTTTACTGGTATATGAATATTCGCGCATGCAACACTGAACAACCTCCGGTTGACTTAATGCTGTAATCTGACCAATTTACACTATCAATCTGTTACTTTGCGGTCATAATAGCTCCCTCTATAATCGTTCTATAAAAAAACAAAATTCATAGACTTTCGGTATTGATTTTAAAAAGTTAATTGAGCTATAAACAGATTGAAAAAGCCAACCCCAGCGAAAATCAATAGCTGTATTGTACTGAGACTTTTAAGTCTTAAACGAGCCCATTACTTCAAGATGTTATTGCTCACGTGTGTGACGAGGCACTTTCAACCGGTCGTGTTCACCAGAGTGTTACTATTTGACCTCATTATGTGTGTATATTATAACAGACGACACGTTTAGTGAGAACCGAACGGAACCGGCCGTAACCGGCGGTTGCCGGGCGGTCGAGTTTTGACGTGATCCCTAAGAAAGATGTGTTCAAGTGTGAATATTTTCATGCGTTATATAAAACAAATATGGACTGCTCTTTATTCGTGAAATGGGGTGAAATATTGTCCCTCGGTGATCTGGAGACCGTAAGCCTACTATTTTCCCGAAGCCGGAGGCTTCGGGAAAATAGTAGGCTTACGGTCTCCAAATCACCTCGGGGCAATATTTCACCCCATTTCCCTCATGAGCAGTCCATATTTGTATACTAGCTAACGGGATGCATAAAATTAGTTTAATTAAAGAAGCAATGGTGACAGTTTAAAAAAACCTTCTAATGTTTGAAAAATATCAATTTAATTCACACATTCTCCGATGCGATAGATGTAACGCTATTTGTGAAGTTTATATACACTTATTTTCATCCACTTTTCTATTACACGTAAACTTGAACCTATGAGCGCAACGGACAATTGCACGTCTTTTGAAATCGATTGAACGCGTCGTATGGGAACGAGAATGACGTTTTATGTATGGATGTTGACTTCTGAGAAGCTATTTCATGACGGGGCTACAAAGGCATTTTGTGATGTGCGACCTTGGTCCAAAACACCCGTGACTTGTCCATCCCTGTCTTGATACTCTATGCTAACAGTACACGCATTCGATTATTGTATACTGAAAGCACGACCTCTATCGATAAAGTCTTTCAGTCAAAGCATTTTATGTTTGTGTGATGTCTGGAGGTGTATTTATTTGTCTAACCAGGAACATATAAAATACCAGACTCAAGCATAATACGAAAAGTTTTTTAAGCGTCTTGATTTTTGTAACATGGTTATTTTAGTAAAATATATTATTAAAAAGTCACCTTAAAATTCAAAGAAAAATAAAAGTGTCGTTGGGGAATACGTTAAGATTATGAAATACGGATTACTACTTTTGTGGCACTTTGCTATTATTATTCGATGCTCTCGCTCTTTCTCTCAAGCTGGTCGCTCGAAATGTCCAAGTGGCTTAAGCTATACACTTAAAAACCGTCGTCATGAATTAGCGAGTCTGTACTTGAGAGTCATATGCCTTACAGAACTGTACTTGAATAAAAGAATTATAGAAACACTGAAAACAAGAATGATATGGGATTGTTTTTCTATTGAGATCAACGCGTGAAACGTTTTTATGAAACGAATGATATGTTTTTCTTTTCATAGCAACTTGTAAAATGTTTGTATGAAAGGAATGATACGTTTTACTATTCAGAGCAACTTGTAAAATGTTTTTATGAAAAGAATGATATGATTTACTATTCAGAGCAACTTGTGAAATATTTTTATGAAAGGAATGATATGTTTTACTATTCAGAGCAACTTGTGAAATGTTTGTATGAAAGAATGATATGTTTTTCTATTGAGATCCACTTGTGAATTGTTTTTATAAAGGGAATGATATGTTTTTCTATTGAGAGCAACTCGTGAAATGTTTTTATGAAAGGAATGATATGTTTTACTATTCAGAACAACTTGTGAAATGTTTTTATGAAAGGAATGATAATGTTTAACTCTTCAAAGCAACTCGTGAAATGTTTTTTTGAAAGGAATGATAATGTTTAACTCTTCAGAGCAACTCGTGAATTGTTTTTATGAAAGGAATTATATGTTTTACTATTCAGAGCAACTCGTGAAAAGTTTTTATGAAAGGAATGATATGTTTTACTATTACGAACAACTCGTGAAATGTTTTTTATGAAAGGAATGATATGTTTTACTATTACGAACAACTCGTGAAATGTTTTTTATGAAAGGAATGATATGTTTTACTATTCAGAACAACTCGTGAAATGTTTTTTATGAAAGGAATGATGTTTAACTCTTCAAAGCAACTCGTGAAATGTTTTTATGAAAGGAATGATAATGTTTAACTCTTCAGAGCAACTCGTGAAATGTTTTAATGAAAGGAATGATATGTTTTACTATTCAGAGCAACTCGTGAAATGTTTTTATGAAAGGAATGATATGTTTTACTATTAAGAGCAACTCGTGAAATGTTTTTTTATGAAAGGAATGATATGTTTTACTATTCAGAGCAACTCGTGAAATGTTTTTTATGAAAGGAATGATGTTTAACTCTTCAAAGCAACTCGTGAAATGTTTTTATGAAAGGAATGATAATGTTTAACTCTTCAGAGCAACTCGTTAAATGTTTTTATGAAAGGAATGATATGTTTTACTATTCAGAGCAACTCGTGAAATGTTTTTTATGAAAGGAATGATGTTTAACTCTTCAAAGCAACTCGTGAAATGTTTTTATGAAAGGAATGATAATGTTTAACTCTTCAAAGCAACCCGTAAAATGTTTTTATGAAAGGAATGATATGTTTTACTATTCAGAGCAACTCGTGAAATGTTTTTATGAAAGGAATGATATGTTTTACTATTCAGAGCAACTCGTGAAATGTTTTTATGAAAGGAATGATATGTTTTACTATTCAAAGCAACTTGTAAAATGCTTGTATGAAAGGAATGATATGTTTTACTATTCAGAGCAACTCGTGAAATGTTTTATGAAAGGAATGATATATTTTACTATTCAGAGCAACTCGTGAAATGTTTTATGAAAGGAATGGTATGTTTTACTCTTCAGAGCAACTCGTGAAATGTTTTATGAAAGGAATTATATGTTTTACTCTTCAGAGCAACTCGTGAAATGTTTTTATGAAGGAATTATATGTTTTACTCTTCAGAGGAACTTGTGAAATATTTTTATGAAAGGAATAATATGTTTTACTATTCAGAGCAACTTGTGAAATATTTTTATGAAAGGAATGATATGTTTTACTCTTCAGAGCAACTTGTGAAATATTTTTATGAAAAGAATGATAGGTTTTACTATTCAGAGCAACTCGTTAAATGTTTTTTATGAAAGGAATAATATGTTTTTACTATTCAGAGCAACTTTTGAAATGTTTTTATAAAAGGAGTGATAATGTTTAACTATTCAGAGCAAATTGTGAAATGTTTTTACGAAAGGAATGATATGTTTTTCTATTGAGAGCAACTTGTGAAATGCTTGTATGAAAGGAATGATATGTTTTACTATTCAAATCAACTCGTGACATGTTTTTATGAAAGGAATGATAATGTTTAACTCTTCAAAGCAACTCGTGAAATGTTTTTATGAAAGGAATGATAATGTTTAACTCTTCAAAGCAACTCGTGAAATGTTTTTATGAAAGAAATGATAATGTTTAACTCTTCAGAGCAACTCGTGAAATGTTTTTATGAAAGGAATGATATGTTTTACTATTCAGAGCAACTTGTGAAATGTTTTTATGAAAGGAATGATAATGTTTAACTCTTCAAAGCAACTCGTGAAATGTTTTTTTGAAAGGAAGATAATGTTTAACTCTTCAGAGCAACTCGTGAATTGTTTTTATGAAAGGAATGATATGTTTTACTATTTAGAGCAACTCGTGAAATGTTTTTTTATGAAAGGAATGATATGTTTTACTATTCAGAGCAACTCGTGAAATGTTTTTATGAAAGGAATGATATGTTTTACTATTTAGAGCAACTCGTGAAATGTTTTTTTATGAAAGGAATGATATAGTTTTTACTATTCAGAGCAACTCGTGAAATGTTTGTATGAAAGGAATTATATGTTTTACTATTCAGAGCAACTCGTGAAATGTTTTATGAAAAGAATGATATGTTTTACTATTCAGTGCAACTCGTGAAATGTTTTATGAAAGGAATGGTATGTTTTACTCTTCAGAGCAACTCGTGAAATGTTTTTATGAAAGGAATTATATGTTTTACTCTTCAGAGCAACTCGTGAAATGTTTTTATGAAAGGAATGATATGTTTTACTCTTCAGAGCAAATTGTGAAATATTTTTATTAAAGGAATAATATGTTTTACTATTCAGAGCAACTTGTGAAATATTTTTTCATGAAAGGAATGATATGTTTTACTCTTCAGAGCAAATTGTGAAATATTTTTATGAAAGGAATAATATGTTTTACTATTCAGAGCAACTTGTGAAATATTTGTTCATGAAAGGAATGATATGTTTTACTCTACAGAGCAACTTGTGAAATATTTTTAGGAAAGGAATGATAGGTTTTACTATTCAGAGCAACTCGTAAAATGTTTTTTATGAAAGGAATAATATGTTTTACTATTCAGAGCAACTTGTGAAATGTTTTTATGAAAGGAATAATATAATTTACTATTCAAAGCAACTTGTAAAATGTTTTTATGAAAGGAGTGATATGTGTTAATATTCAGAGCAACTTGTGAAATGTTTTTATAAAAGGAGTGATAATATTTAACTATTCAGAGCAAATTGTGAAATGTTTTTACGAAAGGAATTATATGTTTTGCTATTCAGAGCAACTCGTTAAATGTTTTATGAAAGGAATGATATGTTTTGCTATTCAGAGCAACTTGTGAAATGTTTTTATGAAAGGAATGATATGTTTTACTATTCAGAGCAACTTGTACAATGTTTTTATGAAAGGAATGATATGTTTTACTATTCAGAGCATCTTGTAAAATGTTTCCATGAAAGGAATGATATGTTTTACTATTCAGAGCATCTCGTGAAATGTTTTTATCAAAGGAATGATATATATTTACTATTCAGAGCAATTCAAGTCAAATCACAGGTTTATTGATCCAATTTTCGCATTCAGTCAAATGTCTTATAATGATTTAATTTTTGTAATCGAATCCATATATTTATATCTGAATTTGAGGGGCATACATCGGCTACTTTGAAGGTTTATTTGAAGCTTAGAAGGGCTTGTTGCCAATATGTATGTGAATAGATGGAAGTAAAAGTGAATAGTAAACCTTACTCGCAAGATTCTATTCAAATTTCAAAACAAGAATTGAGTTAATTCTTATATTACAAATTGTTTCTAGTACAACTTTAACTTAAATTAAGCACTCTCTTAAAAATTCTCTTGTAATTTGTTCAGCATTCTCATTAGGTAATTTCTTATGTGCTATGGTCAATCATCATTATCGAGTGTCGGTAGTGGATCTATTTTTTAAATACAGTTATTTGAATATTGTTTTGTCTTAAGCGCTTTGTGTGAATGAATAAGTTAAACAGTTAAATATTAAAAGCAAGTTGGCTAGGTATTTCAATATTCTGTTCCCTGCAGCTAGTTGCTAATATAAAATTACATTATTCTTCAAAATAGCTAAATATAGCCATCTGACATAATATTTGTATTTGTAAAAACATTTGCCTTTGGGGATTTATGGTAATCAATTTATGAATACATTTTCGGCAAACATTTACTGGCAAATCTAACAGTTCATTTGTGCAGGTAGGTACATTCGATTGTCCTGATTTGTGTGACCTTTACTTATAGGTAGGGGGTGGGTGGGGTAGGGATGGGGGGGGGGGGGGGGGGGGGTCTTCTAAATTAAATTCCATGGTTGAGTTTATCTTTATCATTCTGTGAAATCGATCGCCTACTCTCTCTTTTAACACTTTGGTGATCGTGTATAGACGGAAGGCGTCATTGATTAGTCTATGTGTCACAAACATGAGGTTCGTCCAGTGGCGTAACCAGAGGGGTTGAGAACGCGATCGCCCCACCTGATATTGACGTCGTGTCGGTTGAGATTGGCACTGTTGGTTCATTTGAACAAGAGGAATCATGGAATTATGATGGTCAAAAGTACACGGATGAAAATATGTCGTGCGGTACGCGCTGATATGTGTCCCCAAAATACAATATTATTTGGTACAAGCTTGTTTAGAGCCAAAATGTCTTCATTTCTTCACTCAGAACAATGTTGTCGGTTGACTTTCATTTCTTCCCCCCCCCCCCCCCCCCCCCCCATATCAATAACCTAATTATGCCACTGGGTTTTGTCAACCAGGAACACTGTTGGCAACATGTAGAAATGCGCTATTAAATATTTAAAATGAAAATGCGATGTACAAGGTGTCCATGAATGATTTATAACTAGAAAGGTGTATTTATTTAGCTATGAAGGCCAGTGTTATTGGTCAACCTGTTTATGATTCTACAGTATATTTATCTTTCTTGGGAATTTTGAAATTAACAAATTCGGACGTTTCTGACAATAACTATATGGATTCTTTTGTAAATACAGTAGATTCCAAGTCTGACAATAATTACCATTGATCATGTTGGGCCCAAAGCTCAATTAAGGGGGCTGTGCACCTTCAGGTACAGCCTCCGTAAAACTGCCGTAACTTCTTTATTATTCATTTAATCTATATGAAAGTATACATTTTGATATGCAGGTAATTTGCTGTATCGTCTTTTAATAACCACTCCAATGTTAATAGATCATCAAGTGTTTGTGATGTTTATGAAGCGGTAGTTTTTTAAGTTTGGTGCGAATTTTATCGTATGAAATACGTTGAAAGTGGAAAACAGGTTTTCCCCGATGTTCAACAATGTAATGCATGAAATCGACATAGTAGGTACGAAACATGTTCCCCATTATGACTAGTGCAGGTATTGGATTGCAATATTGTTTTTATATTTTCAAACACGATATAAATAATTCTGGGACACCATGTACATATTGATATCCTGTGATAGTTTACTTCAATTGAACGTAATTTTGTGAAGGTCGTGGTTCCCTTGAACTTCAAATTCTCCTGGGATTCAAAGGAGGACGTGACCCATGATAATGCTTTAAAAGAATTAATACTGTTGTAGCGATTTTTTTTTCTCACTCCGAAAGCGATGATAAATTCCCCTATTTTAATCAAAATACACACGAGAATTTTCTTAACGTTCAGAAATCAATGCAAGGACAATGCAACGACCGCTCTTACTTTGACGTTAAATTATCGCCCATAAACTGATCTCCGGTAACGCCAGAATATTGATAATTTCAACAACTAATATCGTTGATGTTTGTTGGAGGCGCGATATATTGAATGAGCATTCTGAAGAACGCCACCACGGCGATCATCATGATCATGGTCAATGTCTGTATAAAAACCCAAATTGCGCCCGGTGTATATATCTACACGTGAAGCAGCACATACCGCACGCGATATATTATTACTGAAGATATCTTTTTATACAATTTAGGAGGAAGGACTTTTTTTCTTTAAAAGCTGAATTCTTGGAACATACCTCGTGGATCATATCACGGTTCAGGTAAGTTTGTTTTGTTTTATCATCATTTGCCTAAACTAAATGTTTGCTACAGTAATCATGGTAATACCACGTGTGAAGCCTGCCGACCGTGTTGCTTGTTATACACGTGTTGCCGGGTTAAAGCCTGACAACGTACTGCCAGATATGCCATGATGGTAAATCTCTGGTAATAGGGTTACTATAAACATGCGAAACCTGGCAACATGTTTGTGAAATATACACGTGCAAAACCGGGCAATAAAGTTGCAAGGTATCACGTGCAAAAGAAGGCAACACAGTTACGAAATTATGCACGTGCAAAACATGCCAACAATATGCGATGACACGTGAAAATTGTCCTCGCTAGATTTATCACATGGAAAGTCTGTCAACAGGGTTGCTAGATATATATATCACTCACGAAACTTGGTTTATCAATTGAAAAACCAAGTTTTTCGACGCCTAATGTCCAATAATTCGAAAAACTTGGTTTATCAATTGAAAATCCAAGTTTTTAGACGCCTAATGTCCAATAATTCGAAAAACTTGGTTTTTCAATTGATAAACCAAGTTTTTCGACGCCTAATGTCCAATAATTCGAAAAACTTGGTTTTTCAATTGATAAACCAAGTTTTTCGAGAAAAACTTGGTTTTTCACTTGAAACACTTGGATTTTCAATCGATAAACCAAGTTTTTCGGCGAAAAACTTGGTTTTTCGAGTTACTGGACATTGGGCCTGCCATACACGCGGCCATACTCTTCCCCATGAGATTGTAACTTCCTCAATAATCAACCATTGTTAGCGTGTAATATCTCAAATGAAAGATTTACAATGTTTATGTAGGAGGTATACTTTTAGAGTTAGAAGCAAATTTATTACCGGGTAAGTTTTTTTTTATGACTGATGCCTCTACCCCATATTTGCGTACCTGTCACACTATACACGTTCTTGAAAAGCCAAGTGCAAAATCTTACTCTGCATTTTTCTCTGAGCTATAAATGTCTTAATATTTAATCATTCTTCACATGAAGTATATTTAATTATAAAAGGAGAAGTTAATTTATTTCAAAAATTCTATTATCGTAGATTGAATCTATAACTCTGCATTCATGATCTGGTAATTTATTTTAGGCACTGTTTTGACTACTATGATAACCTTTAGATTATTGTTTAACACATCTGACCATCATTTCCAAGAAACACTAAAGAGCGATGTTTAGTGCGAGACACTTGAACTATGTTTTCACTCTTAATCTCATATAGATATGTTATTCATACACATAGCTTAAAGGTCGTAAATATTAAAACAACGGTGATACTTCAAAAAAGTGTTTGAGTGAGAGCCCATCCTTATCGACGAAGGGATAATATTCAAAACTACTCGAAGTTATTAGTAATGACCTAAGATAACAAACCTCGCAAATTCCATACCAAGAAAAGGATGACGTTTATTACAGATTACATTCATCTAATCTTGAACTATGCTTTACAGGTTTATGTTTATATAACCTTTGTAGCTTGAAATAACCAACGAAAATTCCTATTACGAAAAGCATTGACATGTATTTTTTATATATATACAAGGACGATGGTAAACAAGTTAAATTTACGCTCACATTGTTTATTTCGGTTACACAAAATAATAAATAAATCAATGCCAAAGCAAAATGGTAATTGTAGTATTTGAATAGAACTTATTCTTTAATTCCTCAATTTGGTGGCCGCTAGAGTCGGATGACCAACTATTACAGCGGGTGATGTCAAGGTGCATGGGTGTACCAAGTGCGAGTAAAAATCCACAATATATACAAGACAATTAAAAAAGACCATGTAGCAAGTTACACGGTCTTGAGGGTGGGGAGTGCTGCTGTTTGGAACATCCTCACAGATGGTGCTACAACTGCGCTGCCTGGTAATCCATTCCAAACTGGTATTGTTCTGATGAAGAATGAATACTTGTATGCGTTGATGGAAGCATAAACCACTTGTTTCTTGAATGCATGGCTATTGCGTGTTGTTTGAAGAGGGGCAGGGATGACTTGTTGTGGAAATGGAATTCTTAGGTTGCCATGCTGTATTTTTGTAGAACAAAATTACATCATGAAGTAGCCGTCGGGTATATAGTGAATCCCAGCCAAGATTTGTTACCATAGCACTGACACTCTGTGTCCGCCGGTAGTCCCTAGTGCAAAATCTAGCTGCTGCATTTTGAACAGCCTCAATGCGCTTAGATCCCTTGATGGTGTGAGGTGACCACGCACTGGAAGCATACTCTAATTTTGGACGCACCAAAGTTTGATAAGCCTGGGCTTTCACACTAGTTGGACAACAGGAGATGTTTCGTCGCAACATACCAAGTGTCTGGGAAGCTTTGGAACTCACTTTGTTGCAGTGGTCACTTAGCCACTTTAAACCATTATTCATGCATTTAATCACTTTAAACATTATTCATGCATTTAATCAAATGAATTATTTATGCATTCGTTTAATTCATTCGTTTAATTCTGATTCGAAATAGAATAATATTCACTGGCCTATAGACAGTATATCTCATTCTTAACATTGAATGCTACATAATTAGATATGAAAATAATATACAGAAGCGCTTTGACGACTTAAACCATGCTGTAAATAGCAATAGAAATTCTAAGAACACTGCTGAAAATAGAAAGATCCGGTTTTAGCACGCATTAAACATGCACTGTATTATTTAGGCTATGTATTAATGTATTTACCCGACTCTGATCATGCTGATCTGGACATTGAAACATCACAATAATAGCAAGATGAAGCTAGGTGTTCCGATTGCGGCTTGATTTTCAGCATCATATGTTATCTATTCTATCCTTAAACTAGTTGTATTCCAAATTGAAATGGTTCTTATTTTAGAAGCACAATGTGACATGGAATTTGCTCATTGAGTAGTACACAAACTGGCCGGGTAGTTAACCACCTTATCTCGCGCCAAAAAGAATTACAGAAATAATGAGAAAAATATGGGGTTTCTTCTGATATCAAAAATGTGTTGATGTATTAGGTGCACACACAGCACTATTGTTCACATTTGACTAACAAAAAATGGTTGTCCGTGCACACAGCTTCTCAGACCGGTTGCTACGAGCTCTGCTTGAGTGCACACCCGTGTATGGAATATATGGAGACTCCACCCTATTATTTGCATCATAGTGCACGTTCACAAACTTCCTTGCATCAATACAACACCAAGGTTTGTGGCCCTAGTATTAAACAGCGTACAATTATAGGCGCTTAAACCTGTTTTAAGCAAATTAGTGCTGTACAATTTTGTCATGCATGTCATGGGAAAAAATCAAAAGTGATCGGAACATACACCTTTAGTCATCCCTCTCAATATAATCAAACTATAAATCTATTACCGTGTACTTAGGACAAAGTGTACTTAGGTCCCAGATTCTGGACTGTACTAGTATCAGATGATACTGGAACTGGAACACCCAGTATCGTCTGATACTGGTACAAAGTCAGTATTCTAGAATCGGACGATACTGGGACATATAAAATGTTTCATATATAGGCCTACCCGTATCGTTCGATACCTGGATAAATCACACTGGTAGCGTGTGTACCAGTATCGCCCGATACTGGAACGTAAAAACGTTCCAGTCTCGCTCGATACTGGAACACAATTTGGTATTCCAGTATCGACCGATACTGGAACAGTAAAATCGTACCACTATCGAGCTATACTGGCAACTTTTATGTTCCAGTATAGTACGATACTGGTATACCAGTATCTGGGACCTAAAGTACACTTTTTCCGAATATTAATTGTTAATGATGCAAAATGTCAACATCTTTTATCTTACCGCAACCCTTCTTTTTGGAAGACACGTGTGACATTCTGCATAGTGGCGCTAATTAGAGATTTGTAGTGCTTTTAGTATACTATCAACGTGTATGAACATGGAGACCATCAGGGGTAGCACTGGATCAAAAATGTGAGAGGTCCCATGAAATTTTTCGGGACCTCGTAGGACTTCAAAAAACAAATTTAAGGGGTCCCTCAAGAAAATGAGAGGTCCCGAAGTATGGGTATTTGAAAATGGACGAAAATGGACGAAATCAGTAGAATATACTGATAGAATGTCTATTTATATAGAAATCATTGAAACTTTCGCGGAAGCAATTTGCCAGCGATTTAGAAATGTTTGATTTTTAAGTTTAATTTTACTTTTTTACAGACAGTTTTTTTGAATTTATATTGTGAGCAAAGGATGGATATGTAATTTACAGAATTTCTTAAGGTTTCCATTTCCATACATCGTCAAATGTGAGGGGTCCCTTCAATTTTGATCGGGACCCGCAAGGCTTTCCAATTTGAAATCTGACGCGTCACTATTCGAAAGTGAGAGGTCTAGGACGCGCAGACGCGTCATAATGCGACCCTTGGAGACCATAGTAATAATTTAGTGCACACTATTATTATAGCTATTGAAGGGTTGCAACCATCACACTGTAAGGGGGGTGTGGACCCTCAGGTATAGCCTCCGTAAAACTGCCGTTCTTCATTATTCATTTAATCTATATAAAAGTATACAATTTGTTGCAGAAAAGGACTCAATGAATCCAACCATGATCATGAAATTGACCATTTTGGAGAAAATTATAAAAAAACACGTTTTTTTACCGATTTTAAGTTTGAAAAAGATAACTAAAATATATTTTGTCAAATTTTGTCATACTAGTTTTATTATAATCCTAATAAAATTCCCTAGGAGGGTTCTGTGTTTCTTGATTTATTTTTTGAATTATTGACTAAAAAGTGCAAAAATGTGATTTTTTTTTAACCTTCAAAATCATGAAAATCACATTTGTGGCACTTTTTGGTCAATAATTCAAAAAATAAATCAGATATTCAAAAAATATATTAAATCTAGAACATTAAAATTTGACAAAATCTATTTTAGTTATCTTGACGAAACCTAAAATGGGTAAAAAAACCTGTTTTTATATATTTTTAAAAATGGTCAATTTCATGTTCATGGTTGGGTTCATTTAACCATTTTCTTCCAAGAAAATGTATACTTTTATATAGATTAAATGAAAAAATGAAGGAGTGACAGCAGTTTTACAGAGGGTCCACACCCAAACAGGGTTAATTGACTTCTCTATTATAATGGATGACTTGAGTAGATTTGAACCTGTTTGACATGTTTGATGTCTTTTCATACCCGAGATGACAGCATTGAAAATCAAATGACAACAGCAAGTCCATATGGTCTTATATAAAACTTAGATTTCATTTGAATTTGGTTAAGATAAATGATTTAATTAATCCTAATCTATATTTACTTTTCCCTGGACTCTGCTATTATGATTTATTGTACTTCATTTACTAAGCATTAGTTACTAAAAGCTTTCTGCGTATCAACTTTTTAAAATGCCTTCATCTATAATAACAACACGAAATTATTGTAATTAAAATATTTAGTAAATGGTAAAACATAATAGAAAACGAGGACGAACAAAAAGACAAGAAGAAACCCCGTCATGCATCGCTTACATCACATGACCACTGGTAATACAGTCTCAAGTGCTAACTGGTTTCCATTGACATTACATTACCAATTTGTAAAGCGTGTACAACGTCTACGAGAGAGTCTTTTTTTAAAAGAACACCCTTGAAGTATAATTATGTCATGACCTCAACAGTCCTATTCTACTATAGCAGCACACAAAAGCGCGCGCCTACTCGAGGCGCTGGCGGTTACACACGAGCGTAGAAAGACGGAAGATACATACACGTGCGTAAATGCTGCGCCTGTAAAGTGACGTCACTATTCAGAGAAAGATAAATACAGTATAGCTTCTCATTACGATTACATCCCCTTAAAAGTTTATGACAATCCTAACCACGCTTTTCAAGCCATTCCAGGGTAATAAATCTTTCCCCTCCTACACCATTTCTCCGATTTATTTCACACCACCTGTTTATTGCTGTTGGTCCTATAAATTCTTGGATAATTTGCTAGGTGGAACTAGGAGCCCAAAGTGTGACTTTTGAAAGTTGTTGCGTTATGAAAATCAAATTTCGAAAAAAAACCACCCCAATAATAAAGTATCCCTAGAGCAGATTTTAGTTTAAAAAACTAGCCCAATGGGGGCTGAAAATCAACACGTGGCAAGCAAAAATGTTGTAAGGCAGTAGACGGCTGCCTTTTGCCGATGCATAAGGTCACCCGGCATGTGGTCAATGGAAGTTGCATCTTCCCATTCTTGGGTGGAACTATGAGCCCAAAGTGCGATTTTTGAAAGTTGTTGCATAAAGAAATTCAAACTTTGAACTTCAAACAAACTAGTGCTATTTCAGATTTTGTAAAATCAAATGTTCAAATTTCGAGAAAAGTTGTGATACAGTATCCCTAAAGCAGATGTTAGTTTTAAATATTAACCCAATGGGGGATGAAAGTCAGCATGTGGCAAGACATGTGGCAAGACTGTAGACTGCCTTTTGGCTATGCAAGGTCCTGACAGTAGCTCCATGGTCTGTCAACCTATTAAAAAATATATCGCAAAAATAACGTTGGCTTTTTTGAAAGCTCAAAGAAAGACTGTTCATAGCTACAGTAGAATCCGTCCTCCTTTATGGATGTGAGGCATGGACAGTCACCCCAAAGCTTGGTAAACAACTGGATGGATGCTACACTAGGATGCTAAGATCTGTGTTCAACATCAACTGGAGTCAGCATGTGACAAATAAGGACCTGTATGGGGACATGCCAAAAGTCTTGGACAAGATCAGAGAACGCAGAGCAAGATTTGCTGGACACTGCTTCAGAGGGTCCAAGGAGCTTGTACACAAACTTATACATTGGATCCCAAAGCACGGAGCAAGAAAGCGTGGTAGACCAGCCCTGACCTACATTGACATACTCAAACGTGATACAGGACTGCAGGTGGAAGAAATCAAGACAGCTATGTTGGATAGGAAGATCTGGAGAGGCATTGTGGTTCGGAAAAATCATCCGCCCTAAGTCAAGTAAGTCAAGTTTTTGAAACACACGCAGTTTTCTGGTTTCGGACCTCAGCTCTGGAATAAGTATTTTGCCCGTATCAGAGAGGCACTTTCAAGCGTCCTCTGAAGATTTGTTTTATCAACGAGTGTGTAATTGTTCTTTACTATGTATAGGGTATCAAAAACCCTGTAAATCCATTACCGAATATCAAGATAGAAATGCTAGTGGTTGATTTAGCTCTGGAATATTAGTTAGTAAACATGGCATTATGTCAACAACATTGATTTTATCACAACTTTATATATTTATTGTTTTCTTGAGAACGGAATGGTAACACTAATCGGCGATTTGTATTTTGTAGTGCTCATCAAAGTACCGAAGTATGCACATGGAGACCATAGTTATAATTTAGTATTCACAAAACATGCTATACAACATAATGTTAAGTAATAGCTATTGAATGGGTTGCAACCACCTATCCTTTTTAGACAAGGTTTAATTAATTGACTATAATAGTTATTCAACGACATTTTCACACGTTTTACCCAATAACTTGTTAACCAAACATCGGAAGTGGGGCAACTAAACATTATCCATTTTTTATAGCTTAATTGAAGCCATTTGATTTTTGGGGCCCCCTGTATGGCAGCCATTCTGGATGGTGCTGTCTCCTGGGAGTTGCCCACACTTTTGCGAGGGACATGGGGTTTATTTCTTTCTTTCTAAAAGGTCCATAGAAGTCAAATCAATCGTCAAACCTTACTAGCCAGAGAATGGTCACGGAATTGAGGTTTTGGACCTAAATATAAAGAATGGAAAGGGTAAAGTTGATTTTGATTATAAAGTTGATTTTGTTTGATGTCTTTTCATCCTGAGAAGTTAATTCGAAAATCATGACAACAGCAAGTTCAGATGATCCTTATTTGAATACATTTTGATAAATGATGATTTATCTTCATCTGCATCTACCATTTGCTGATATCATGACTTATTGTGCGTCATTTTCCTCAGCATCAGTTACTAAAAGCTTTCTGCGTATAAACAACAGCATTAAAATGCCTATCATAACAAAACTAAATTACAATACTATATAGTAAATGGTAAAATATAAATAGAAAAAAGAGAGTGAGAAAAAAACACCATCTTGCATCACTTTTGTCACATGACCGGTGGCAATACCATCTCCAGTGTCTCCTGGTTCCCATTAACATTTGGGGTCCTTTGGGAATCAGTTTGGCGTGAGGGAAGCATTTTATAATTAAAATGAAAGATAATCTCTTGTACTTTGATCAGGATATCGCAAAATGTTGATTTTCGATTTTACCGAAAATGTATCACGTGGATGAACACACGTGCTCGGAGGCGGTCAGAAGGCGAGAGTTCGGGTTGAAAAAGGGGTGACCCTGTTTAAATGATCTTATCGTAAGATATGATTAGAAGACGTAACACTTCTTGACTAGTTTATGAAATTTAAATATTTGGTTTTTTTGCATTCTAGAAATTCCAAAAATCGAGACTCTTTTAGCCCTATTTTACGTGTAATCCAATGGGACACTTATTTAGTGCTGTGCCCCTTAAGACATATTCATTCCCGAGTGTTTCGCTTGTCCTTGCTTTTGGACGCATTCCCTTGTTTGAGAGCCCTCTATAAACGTCACTTAATGACACAATATGAACGTAATTCGAATTATTGAGCTTAAATAGTATACTTATATTTAAGCCTACTGCCTAAACGAAGAGGTAAGAATTCGCAGTGGCGACCATCAGCATCATTGGGGAGGGGTGAGGCAAGAACCAACCTGGGCAACATAATTGGCTTTTATTGTAAAAATTGTCAGCCATTAGCTTAATTTGATATGAGTTAGACATTTCAGACCAATTTTAAGCTTATTTTGACATTGAAAGTCAATATTTTCGATTGTTTGGGGGAAAAATGTGGTGGGGATTGAGCTGACTTGGGCCAAGTGGGGGAAAAAGTCGTTACTAGGGCCATTGTCCCCCATGCACTCCTCTAGTGTCACCACTGAGAATAATACATTCATCCGATTGCTTTAAACAGATCGTGCCTTTCACGCAATCTGTTGTTAAGTGGGCGTTGCAGGGATGCAAAGCATGTTGGACTGGACTTGAAATGATCGCCTTTGCGTCCAAAATCTGTGATTTCTGTTGTTACCGAGCAAGATCGTAATAGGTTTACCCTAGCCCTTGATACCAATCATGATAATCTCAAAAAGTCACCTATAAACACAGATTTAGGGGTTTTGTTGAGTTCAACTGAAACAAAAACTGGGAGAATTTTGAGCTTGACTGAACCCTGGTATCTGCATGCATACGTAACAATACGACCAATGGCGCTACACATAGTTGCTTTCAATATGTGAATGACAATAACCATTAGGATTACTAAGGAAATGCAGGCGCGTGCCCAGGGGGTGGCTTTGGAGGCTCAAGCCCCCCGGGTCCCCAGAGGGTAAAAAAAAAAAGAAGGGAGAAAAGGGAGGGGAGGGGAGAGGAGGAGGAGAGAGGAGGAGGAGGGGAGAGGAGGGGGAGGGGAGAGAAGGAGGAGGAGAGGTGGAGGAGGGGAAGGGAGGGGGAGGAGGAACCGGGGGGGCACTGACATTGGAAAAGGGCATAGATATAATAAGGTATGTAGCGCGCTGAAGACCCCCTTTTTCACCGCTGCTGCTAGTTCTTATATGACCCCCCTTTTGAGCCTGCATCAGTTCTTAATTAATCACAAGGATTCCAGAAATAGGTGTTTTTTTACCATCGGGAATATTTTGTGTGGGTCAAAAGGTCAGAGTATACTGACCTATATAGAAACTGACCTTTTGACCCCTTTATAAGTTACAACAGACACTCTACACTCTTAGAAGGTCAGGATCATATATGAGACGAAAAGGATCAATTTTGATCCAGAAGCGGTATCACATATGAGCTTACCCTTTCCGGATCAAAGTGATCCGACAAGCAGGATCAAAAGTTTGATCCGAAATGGGATCAAATATTTCTGTCAAATGATACTGAAACGGATCAAAATAATGATCCTGCTTGTCGGATCACTTTGATCCGGAAAGGGTAAGTTCATATGTGATACCGCTTCTGGATCAAAATTGATCCTTTTCGTCTCATATTTGATCCTGACCTTCTAAGAGACCCACTGCAGACTATATATCGAGTGCAGTAAGCTTACTACATCGTGTAGGCCTAGTACATCGCAGTGATCGTGACATTTTGTGAGGAGCATTTTGACCGAAAATCGTACTGATGGCACTGGTCAGGTACAAGAAATTTGTTCACAAGAATAGAGCATGTTCAAACATAAAAAATAAAACTACTTTACCGACAAAATCATGTAACATTTTACAGATTAGACTGGATAACTTACCGCGGTATTTCACCCTTGTTTCAATGGCGACCGAATTCAAAAGATCGTCTGCTTGTCGTCTATCGGTTTGCGAAAGAGTGACGTCAGTCACCTATTGACCAATGAACTTTTTCATCGAATTGATCCGGAAATCAGATCAAAGTTGATCAAGGTGAATTTGATCCGTTTGTTGATATCTATCTGGAAACGGATCAAAACGATCCGAAAACGGATCAAAACGATCCGAAAATGATCCTTAAAGGATCAAAACAAAGTGAGCCGGAAATCTACTCATGTATTTGATCCTGACCTTCTAAGAGTGTAGGTGGTAAAAACTATCATTTCTTGAATCCTTGCAATCAGACGAACAATTTGAGATATCATTTTTCAAAATCGGAGCAAGTTTAAATTTTGACCCCATATGCAAAGGTCAACGACCTTTTTACGTTTGACCCCATAACTTGCTAACCAAACATCGGAAGTAGGGCAAACTATACTTTTTCGGAATCCTTGTGCTTAGGCGAACAATTTGGTAGGCTTCTTAACTTAATTGAAGTCATTTGAATTTTCGGACCCCTGTATGGCGGCCATTTTGGATTTTCGCCTCTAGCGAAAAAAACCGGGATTTTTGCGAGGGACATCAAAGCTTATTTTTTTTCTTTATGGTTCATAGATGTCAAATCAATCGTCAAACCTTACTAGCCAGAGAATGGTCACGGAATTGCCATTCTAGACCCTACTATACCTATACGCCACTATTCAAGCTTAACAACAATGGTTTCTGGAACGTTTTCTGGACCATTTTAGGGGAAACAATTAGAAATTTTGACGCGCTTCGCGCGAGTTTGATTCAATGTTTCTTTATTCAAGTTATAAAAAGATGGCTTATCTGGACCATTTTAGTTTAAAAAACTGACAGTTTGTAGTACGCTCAGGAACGTTTTTCTGGAGCTTTTTAGTGTTAAAATAGCATTTTTTTGCGCGCTTCGCGCAAATTGCTTTCAATGTTTATTCCAGCTTTATGTTGCAACATGTTTCAAGAACGTTTTCTGGACCATTTTAGTTAGTAAACTAAACATTTTTTGCGCGTTTCGAGCCAATTGGTTTCAATGTTTTATTATTCAAGCTTAACAAGATTGCTTCAGGAACGTTTTCAGGACCATTTCAGTGTAAAAATAACCATTTTTTATCCTTTCTTTTTGCAATAGCCATTTTTTGGTTTCAATGTTTTATTATTCAATTTCAACAAGATGGCTTCATAAACGTTTTCTGAAACTTTTTAGTGTTAAAATAGACAATTTTTTGCGCGCTACGCGCGTATTAGTTTCACTGATTATTTATTATTCAAGCTTAACGAGATGGCTTCAAGAACGTTTTTCTAAACCTTTATTTTTACATATAGCACATTTTTGCGCGCTCCGCGCCAATTATTTTTATACTACATTGTTATTCAATTGGAACAAGATGGCTTCAGAAACGTTTTCTGAACCTTTTTAGTGTTAAAAATAGTCATTTTTGGCGCGCTACGCGCAAATTAGTTTCATATTATCAGTCAAACTTAACAATATGGCTTCAGGAACGGTTTGTTAAACTCCCGGATAAACCTTTCTTTTGACAATAGCCAATATTCCAAAAATCCAATCCAAGGGGGCACATCCCCCTCAGACTTGTTACCCCGGGTAAAAAGATCCTGCGCACGCCTATGTAATGGGTAACGCAGAACCAGTCCAGAGTACAGTTAGTTGCTCAATACTTAGAGGACAAACTGGTCATCACTTGTATATATTAAGGACATCTTCAGATGGTCAATTAATGTTGAGAGATAGAGCTAGTACTATTGCTTTGCTGGCAAAATGCATAATTTATAAACGCATAAGCCCGAAAGGAACGATTGCTCGAGTAAAGAACAAAGAAAACAAACCGTGGAGCTTTAAGGGCCAGGATTGGTTAATACTAGCAAATCGTCATAAGAACCAAAAACAACTATATTCTATACAACCTTTTTGTATACAACCATATTCTATACAGCCACATTCTATAAAACCATATTTTATACAACCATATTATTCTGTGCAACCATATTATATACCACCATATTCTATACAACCATACTCTATACAACCATATACTATACAACCATATTTGTGAACCTACGTAGTCCATTTACACATAGAACAAGGACTTCTTCTTCACCTTAAGGGGAGATGGGCCTTGGACCCACTTCTAACGACTAAGCATTTACGCACAAGCTGTTTAAATAAAATAAAAACCCCATTAAAATGATAACAATTGCGGGCAATTGTTGTATGGTTGCATGGTTGTGTAGAATAATAGCTTATTTATGACCAAGATCATTGGTTATTTAGGTAATCAGTGAGGGACACTGATATCCCCTTCCCATTTTGCCTGTTGTCTTAACTTAATGGATTGGTTTAGCAATAATACTTCAGTCAAGTTGGCTGGAATGAACTTCCGCCCCAAAATGAATGAGTGCCCCCGGGGTCAGATGCTCTCCCGGCATTAAGTTCGAGATCATTTTGTCGACAATCTTGATAACTAGAACGTGCAATGCTTGAATTAGCATGAACATATTTATCGTTGGAGCTGGCGGATCCAAGTTTAACGTCAAAGATGACTTATAAATCCCATGCAGTATATATGAATATGTTTATGTCTAACTTTCTTCACTCAAAATGTTATGTAATCTTATCGATGATTACCATTTTATCAACAAAAACGTTACACATAAGCCGCTGCTCTAAAAACACTCGGGTTGCAATTGATCGTTCGTGTATAATGTTTACCAATTGTTTTCCAAATGATAAGGCCTCAGTCCTGGCTGTATAATAAGTGATAAACAACGAGAATCATTTTGCCACACAACGACCTTTTACTTTTATTATAGGGAAACAGCTTCGATGAATGACTTGTCCAAAAACCATAAAACGCGTGATATAATAAGATCTTTCCTCCACAATACAAGGAAAATATGATACTAAAGCTAATTGTGCTTCAAGAATCACGGATATTGGCTTCCTTAATTAAAATCGGAAAATAGGTCAATGACCCCTAGTGACCCTTATGACCTGTGACTTTTAATCTCATGTGTGCATGGACATAAGAAATATTTTGCCCAATTGTGGGCAAATATTCACAATTTGACCTCTACTAGTGACCCCTCATTGGCCTTTGACCTCGTTGTAATGACTGACTTATTTGTTGGGGTCATCACTCATCAAACCAAACAAGACGAAACAAGTCCGGTCGAAATCGGACCATGTCTTAACTTTTACCCATGTATAGTGCAATGACCCCTAATGACCCATATGACATGGCACTTTTAATCGCTAGAGACTATTATGAACATGGTCCTAATGAAACTTTGACTGATTGTGAATGTCATCAGTCAATCGGACAAGTAGCATTTGAAGTGAAACGGGCAAATATTCACAATTTGACCTCTAGTGACCTCTTAATGACCTTTGATCTCTTTGTTATGATTAACTTATTTTCTTGGCTTATCAAAATAAGCAAGGTGGGACAACACCGGTCCAAATCGGACTATGTCTTAACTTTTTTCCCTGTTAAGTTCAATGACTCCCTAGTGGGCCCTATGACTGTTAATCGCTGGAGACCCTAGTATAAGCACATGATCATTTTAACTCATTTGACCAAGTCTGGCAATTGTAGCATGCAAACTGTACGAGAAGAAGCATTTAAAAGAAGCTTTTGGAAGAAGAAAGAAAGCTAGTAAGAAAGAAACGGGAGGATCTCAGTATATTGGTTCGCGACGCGAAGCCAATATAATGATTCTAGATACGTTATTGTCTATTTTCCATCTTTAATGCTAATTTAACAGCGCCCTCAAGTGACGGTAAAGCTGCAGTCCAAAGAAATCATTCTACCGAGTGTATACAATAACAGATAAATAAAGATTTCAAAAACGCAAATGAAATCCCAGCGATTCGAAATCAATTCCATTTCAACAACTCGATTGGTTATATAAACTGTTCTTATGACAAGCAGATCTGTGAAATAATAGTTGACAGCAGAGCAAATAATTTTATTTATTACCAATGTAAAAATCCTCCTCTTGAGAAAATATCATTAATATTTAGTGCAAACGTTACTACTAAGATAATACACTCAAACACTATGTATGGCTCACACAAGCGCCTTTGAAAATTGAACTAAACCAACGCAAACATGAGAAACGGCATCAGTTTGGGTTAAATGTTCATGGTTGATTATATGTACGGTGATGTAAAACAGTATTCTGTTGACTATGGTACAAGTATTACGTATAAGTCACTTATACGTATGAGCAATACGTACTAGTTTGGCAATGCGGTCAAAGATGTACCTTCCAACCATGGGAACACCGTGCGTAAATAGTCTGTATCGATGTTGTCGTTAAGCTGACACTGGATATTGAAATGTTGCTTTAAGGGGGGACTTAAGGAAGTTTTTTTGTTGAATTTTGTTAATGCTGTAAGTATTGAACCATGACTCAAATGTATATAAAAGTATACATTTTTGGAACGGAAATGGATCAGAGAATCTAAATTTAGCATCATTTTTGACCAAAAATGTTTTTTTTGTTGAGAAAATCACAAAAAATCACTTTTTTGACCCAATTTTTTTGAACAAAGCTAACAAACATAATTTTGAGTTAAAAATGCCCAAATCACTTGATGATGGTGTTAAGACACTACTGGAAGGACGATTTTTTTAATTTTAAATCTAATCCAATATTTTTTGAAATGTTGACAAAAAAGTGTTAAAAAAAATTAAAAATCAATTTTTCACGTTTTTTGGCACTTTTTGGTCAAAATTTTCAAAAATATTAGATTAGGTTTAAAAAAAAAAATCTTCCACTCATTAGTGTCTTAACATCATTATAAAGTGATTTGGCCATTTTTTTCTCAAAATTATTTTTGTTAGCTTTGTTCAAAAAAAATTGGGTCAAAAAAGTGAATTTTGTGATTTTCTCAAAAAATCTACTTTTTTGGTCAAAATTGACGCCAAATTTGGATTTTTTGATCCATTTCCTTTCCAAAAATGTATACTTTTATATACATTTGATTAATAGTTCAATAATTACAGCACTCACAAAATTCAAATCAAAAACTTCCTTAAGTCCCCCCTTAATAATACATACAAATACAAATTAGTACATGGTACAGTGTAAAACGAGATGAAGGAAACATTGTCTGGTATTCATTTATTCACCATGAGTAGTTATGTTAATATTCACAATCTAATAATACTGTGCTGTTTAAAGGTGATCGCTAACAGCCTGATCTACAATGTATGTATACCCAACTGAATTGGATTAATATAATCTTGACCTTTAAACGATTCCAGGTGAAAAATGACGCATCATGATCGGTGGACCGCATATTATTGGTTATTATTTATTGTCTTAATTGTATTTCGAATTTGTAGTTTCAGCGTAACAAAAAAAGGCGAAGACTGAATTACAAGACAGTCAACAGGCATGTGGAATTTGTCGCCAAACGAAGCGCGAACATGTCTTCAAATTCTACAGTATATACAATAATTATGTCATCTAAGCTATAGATGTAGGTCTAGTCATGTGATAGTATGTGATATCACGCGAAGCGCGGAAGTAAATCTCTAAAGTGAAAGGCTTTTGTATTAAAGGCCAATTCTATTAAAATAGAATTGGCCTTTTCTCCCCCTTTGCTTATGTCTCTTTTATTAGAACCCTTTATATCGAAAGGGTGTAAAAGACATGTGAGTATTGGACAAGTTTGCAAGTCTGATGAAGTTTCTAGGAGTGAAAAGTAATAGAGTTTTGAACAATTTTGAATTGTTTAGATGGACAAGATCAAACAACCGAATGTAAATCATTATTCTTAATTTAGGTCAAAAGAAATATTTTAGTATAGTCAGCGTCATAATGCTATGAACCAAGGACGCTCTATGTATTTATATATCCTGGCTATGAACATAATTCAACCAGCGCGCGCGTGCAGGGGTGCGTGCGTACATGCGTCGTGTGCGTAAACCCGGAAGTGCGTACCACCGGACGCTTTCAAAACATTACCGTGCATCCTGTTTGGTCAATCATGAAATCGCCACAAGCCTGCATCGTTTTATGCACATTTCATGCATCTGGGTGTTGTCTCGCGAACAACAGGAAAACAAACTCGCGTGAAATTGCTTTCGTCCATAGCATTATGACAAGGACTAGCTATACAGCATAGCATATAGTAGCATAGCTTTGCCGATTTGATTCGCTTGCGCATTATAACTTTCAATTATTGTCCTCACAATCAACCATCGATCAGCCAAAGCGTTGCCTTTTACCAATTATGCAGAGAGATTTTCTATCAATTTTTGCTAATACAGAACAGCCTTTAAAACATCTAAACAATGTTTTTAGGTCAATCACAGGTACTCCCAGGCTTGATCGCTCTATGTCCATTGTTGTGCTTTGGGTTATTTTTTGTTGTTGCGCGAAACAAAGAAATCGGTATCTCTCTAGATAAAAGGTTCGACGTCAGATGCCTATCTAAGCTGCTATCACTTCACTCTGACTCCTTGAACACGATTGGGAGGGGCATCCGTGTTTGTAAAATGAAAGCTTTTTGGAGTTTAGTGTCAAGTTCTCATTCAACATCAATCTAGATTAACCATCTATCGAGGTTAAACTTCAGTACATTATCAGCTCTTCTCTAAGATACTCTTCTTTCACTTTCCTTGTTGAAACAAGATGTAAGGCTTTCAGTTTTACAGTCTATTGTTTAATTCCCGCTTCCCAGAAATGTGTTTATCAAAGCTAGCGCCTGCCATGGATCTATGTTAACGTTAAAGTTGACTTGCATTACTAATCCATGAAGCAAAGGTTTACGAGTGAGTTGAACCATTATTTATTTATTTATAACAATTGGCAAAACAGCCAGGACAAACCCAATATCGACATAAACACTAAATTAAAGGGATGCCCAAACATCAAACAAACAAAGAAACATAGACACAAAATAATAATTAGCAATACCTCCCAAACCCGCCCACCCCAACTCACCCAACCGCCCACATGAAACACAGAGACACCAGGCTATGTATAGAGTTGGAGGCGGAGAGCAGTTTTTAAAATCAGGCACAGTTTACTATGTCCTCAGGAAGGTACTTCCATAATGTGGGAGCATAAGCATGATAAGGGTAAAAAGACCTATGTGAAAGAGTTAGCCTGCAAAAAGGTGGATTGAGAGAAAGGCTATTGAGATTACGCAGAGTTGGCCGAGGATGAAGCTTGAAAGGATTGGGAGATGTGCAGAGGTGGTTGATAATCTTGAAAAGATGACACAGTTCGGCAATATCACGGCGCTTGGATAATCTAGGGAGACCGGCTTTGAGGAAGAGGTTTTCATGGGAGAGTTTCCATGATTGAAGAATGACTCTACAAGCAAACCCTGAGAGTGGATTCAAGCCTATTGGTAAGGGTGATATTTATTGGGTGCCAGGAGATACTGCCTTACTGAAGAATGGGTTCAACCAAGGCTAAGTAAAGAAGCCGGTGGATTTTAGGGGAGGCACTGTTGAAAGCCCTGTGGATGTAGCCGATGGTTTTTCTGGCTTTCTTACAGATGGAGTCCACATGCTCGTTCCAGGTCAATTTGTCTGAAATGTGAATACCAAGAAATTTGACGGAAGAACATTTTTCAATCAGCTGGTTGTTCATGTTAAGTCTTATGCTAGAGAAAGGGTCCTTTTTGGTGGAAATAATAAGAAGCTTTGTCTCGCTAGCATTGGCGGTAAGAAGGTTGTTGACAAACCAGAAATGGATGGTTTTTAAATTTCAGTTTGAAAGGTGGAGATGTCAACATCATTGCATATTGGTTTGTAGAGAGTGGTGTCATCAGCATAAAGAATCAGGTCACTGTTGGGAGAAAATGAAGAAAGACAGAGATCATTGATGTAGATGAGAAAGAGAAGAGGCCCCAAGACAGAGCCCTGGGGATCACCAGACAGAACAGGAACATAAACAGAAGTAGTACCATGGACAGAAACAGAAAGGGTTCTACCGGAAAGATAGGATCTACACCAGCATATGAAGAGAACCAGTAACACCATCGGCACGAAGTTTGAGCAACAAAGAAGAATGGGGAACTTTGTCAAAAGCCTTACTTAGGTCAAATAAGGCAACAACCACACTTTTACGATTTTCAAGATGCATGTCAGAACTTTGTTGAGATTAAGGTGGTGAAGCACATTTTGGTGGATTATTCTTTCCATGGTTTTACAAACAATAGGTTGTAGGGATATGGGACGACAGTTGGATGCAGAGTGGCGATCCCCAGACTTGAAAATTGGAATAATGCGGGAAAGTTTCCAGGCGCTAGGTGTAGTTCCTGTGGAGACAGAAAGATTGAAAATCTTGCCCAGGATTGGGGAAACGGTTGTGACAGTGTACTTTAGCATCACAGAAGTAATGCCATCAACACCTGCGGCTGAGTTATTATTCAGCTTACGAATGAGATTCACTTGAAGTGAGAGAGAGAGAGAGAAGAATTAAGTTTCTGGGGAGCAGTAAAATCGGGAGCAGTATCCCTGTTAAAGCACTCTGTGAAAAACTGACTAAAGGAATTGGCAATCTCAAGAGGAGTAGATGCACAAGTTCCTTTGTAGTTGATGGTATCGGGGATTGAAGATTGATCAGACCTATACTTGCATATAAGCATAAACAAAGGAAATTATAAATGTGACAACTGGATATTTAGCTCTGCAGGGTTAATATCCTTTCACTCTTTCATTACCTTTTTTTCTTACATCTGATGAACTTACATGCAACACCCTTTTCTCCGACGGACCCGTGAAGGGGCTACGCCGTTAATAATTGCTTATGTTTAAACTAGTACCACACAAATGACATATACATTTGAAGACAAAAATGAAAGATGAAAGTATAATATGATAATTATGAACAAAAATTAAGCAATCAGGGTTTGCTTCTCCATATAAGTTAAATGCCCTAAACATGCTAAACGCACTCAAATTTACACAAACATTAAACATTATCAACTTGAAATGTTACGCATTGAAATATTATCACATCACAAATATCAGCCCCTAAAGTCTGCAATTTATATAACAAACTAAAAGAATCGCAGGGTCATTTAGATTTTCCAATTTCACCTCTGGATGCGATTTCAATAACAGGTGGTCTCGTTTGTAAGAATAGGGAGTTTTCGATTTGGACGACGGACGCTTAAGATGACACCTCGAGTCATTTGCGCATGCGTCGACTTAGCAATCCGTCGGTCGTCCAATGTCAAGGACCTGTCTTCGGCTGATTATTAGGGAGCTTTCGATTTGCACGACGGATGAATCTAGGACGGTTGAATGACACTTTGAGTCATGTGCGAATGCGTCAATTTTGTTATATTTCTTAAATGTCACTGTACTAATACATTATATGAATGCATATGCGAAGTAGGTACAGAATACATATAAAGTATCAAAATATTCTTTCATGAAATGCACTTCAAGACTTTTTGATAGTGAATAACACATTAAGGGTCAAAGCTTTTCGAGGTAACTAAAGATAAGAGGTATTTAAACTAAGGAAATGTGAGTCAAAGAAACTGCCGAAGGACTTTTTTCCTTGATATGATGTGGGCTGAGGTGGGGTCAATAGTGCGATTGATACTTCGTTGTAGGAAATTAGCAATCAATAAATCGCCAAAATGATGTCGAAAATGATGTCCATTGGCTGAATAAAGTGTACCATAATATCATAAAATCCATTCGGTTTATTTAACGGTTCCATCGATTTGCACACATAGGTCGTATTTAAATAATCCGTCTTGATCTATATAAGTGTAAAAGTTCAAGTACACCGGATATTGCAGTGAGCAACGATCGTCAAATGATACACTCAGTTATTACGCTGAATAAGCATATGCTGCAAGTTGTCAAACTATCTAGTGGCATACCTGAACGCTTATTGCCTGTGTGCGCATACGAATTCCGTTGATACTGACTGACTGTGGGGATAAAACTCCTTAACGTCATTCATTTTATGGCGGGATCCGTCTCTATAAATATATATCCACTGGCTTTCATTCCATTCCATTTCATTTGATTATCATATCATAGCTTCCCGTTTTGATATCATATTAATATCATATCGGGTCTCTCCGGACGATTTAATAGTAGCTATTAGTGACTTATTTCAACAGACCATGTCTGTTGTAGCGTCCACTTGACCGCAAACATTTGACCATCACTTGACTCTAGGGAGAATAACATCCTATTTACCGGATCTATATTTTCTGCATGAGCTGTAAGGACACATGTATTTACTTATTGAAGCATCTGGTTCATATGGCAACTTATCAATTGGTCTATTTATGAATAAATGTGTGTATTCTATAAGAGTGGAACGTTTCACACACACACTTTGTAAGGCAACTAACTTAGTAAATGAAACTTAAAGGGGCGTGCTCCCCTCAAGTGTTTCTCCTGGACAAAAGTCACATGACTCCGTGCGTACTGAGACTCCAAGTGTCTATACTCATGGATGGCGAAATTTGCGTACGGTACGAACGAAATAGGTGTCGAGAATCGTTTCGCAAAGCAGTTTATGCATGATAATGAAATCAGAATTACCATCTTCTTAAACATAATCAACTTTTGAGCGGGACCCTATGTTAAAAACACATAATAATAGAGATATAAAGCAGTTTAAGTCTCCGATTTAGGGGATAGTTGAATTTTGAACCATATTTAATTTCATTTTCATTCATGTTTATGTGTCGCCTATATTAGCTCACACGGTAAAGCGTACGTCTCATAACCACAAGGTCAGGGGTTCGAATCCTGCTAGCGATAACAATTTTCTGTTTTTATACTTCCTCTGGACAGTGACGTAACTTAACTGACGCAGGTATCTTCCGTCTTTCAACGCTCGTGTGTATACGCGAGCGCCTCTGTCTCGTGATTTATAAATAGACTATAGTCTATAGATGAAGATTGTGTAAGGTCACGTTTTTTTACCTCGGCACCCATAAAAGGTGGTTTTGTTACATTCTAATCACTTTTTTGTACTTAGGCTATTGTATTTGTGTAACCCTCTACGCGATTGACTTGTGTTTGGACTTATTTTAACGGCAATTTAATCCCCTTTAATAATCTGAAGAGAGAAAAAAATCCATCACGTTTGATTAAATTAATACAGCTCGTTAAAGCATAATTAGTCAGGGTGGTTGAGGAAGTGGAGGAGGAGGAAGTGGAGGAGGAGGAGGAGATAATTGTCTACTAATGGGTGAATATGGACCGTTTTCCTGTAATAGAGCATTCTAATTCTTAGTATTATGTCAGTTTAGTTCTAAATGATGCAACAATGCTTTACATCATTTACTTAAAGTGTCTATTAAGCTAATTAACTAATTTTCAAATCTGATTAACGATGTAGGATGAACCATGTGCACATAGTCACAAAGCCGTTTTTGTCAATGTTTCAAAATTTTCCTTGCAGGAAAATTGGAAAGAGATATCAAGGCTTTGATTTTAATGTAAAAGCAATGAGCTCTAATTTGTATTTGCATAATTTAGTTATCTTTTCCATTATCTAAAATTTCGTATTTTGACCACCCTGTATATATATTTCCTAATAAGCTGAAAAATTAATTTTGTATATGACTGGATGGGTAATTTACTCAAAAACAGCAAAAACATTTCTAGCCTTTGAATAGGTCCTGCATTTTTTCATACAATGGAGGAAAAATAAGAAAATTATCATTTTGTATACAATTTTAATTGTTAGACCCTGTATAATGTTTAGGTCACCCTGTATATTTGATTTTGAGTTACCATATTTTCAATCCTTAGATTATAAGCTTACCAAATATATATGGTTTCATACACTTTAGATGTAAACATGTTGATATAATCTACTGAAACTGCGAAAGGAGGTATATTTTATGAAATGGACTCATGTAACACAAATGTAGCCCAGGTTAAAAAACACGACCGTAAACAATTTAAATGAATCATACGTATTAACTCAATTACGAACGTGCACTACATGTAGGTGTGTCTATGTGGATTGTATTTCCACGAAGTGCATGAAGTGAGAGAACGAGTCATCGATTACACCACTCCAATAGCGCGGATTTTGGGTTACAACACTCCTGGGATGGAGATTTGCTAATTGAATACGAATCTTTTAAACACCCATTTTTCAATATCATTATTGCGCCACGTGTATTGCGGTATATTGTATTACGTTTTTGTACACTGACTGATCACGGATGAATTATTGATTGTATCGATCTATTGGAAACAGCATATTTCGTCGTCGGCAGAATGCAAGAACGTTTTAAGTGACCTACCAGTCATTTTATTTGTAATTTCTGGGTAATCACAGTCTGCTTATATCATATCTTAAAATGGTATTTGAACATAGTCAACCCAGGGTAATTTTGCCGACATGTTGTCAACTTGCAGTCGTCTATCAAGTTCATCTGTCAACTCTGGGTAATCACAGTCTGCTTATGCATAGCCATGCATAGGTGACGTGCAAACGCGTAAAACCAAATAAAAATCAATTCGAGTCCAAAAGTTATAGTCCATCCGGGGTTGGTCCACCACGGGTCGGTCTACACCGGATGGAAAGTTATGTTGGTATTTCCGTGGTATTTCCGGCGGCGCATCGTATTGGGAATGGCGTGAATTGTCTATTGTTATCTATTTGACTTCCTCTGGACAGTGACGTAACTTAACAGGCGCAGGTTTTACGCACGCGTATGTATCTTCCGTCTTTCAACGCTCGGCGCGTCGAGTAGGTGCGTGCGTTATATGATGTAATTAGTAAATACGCAGTTACGTCACTGTCTCGTGATGGATAAATAGACTATAGTCTATAGATGAAGATTGTGTAAACAATTTAAATGAATTATACGTATTAGCTCAATTACGAATGTGGACTAGGCGTGTCTATGTGGATTGTATTTCCACGAAGTGAGAGAACGAGTCATCGCTTACACCACTCCAATAACGCGGATTTTGGGTTACAACCCTCCAGGGATTGAGACTTGCTATTTGAATACGAATCTTTTAAACACTGATTTTCGCCTTTATTTCAATTTCACTATAGCGCCACGTGTATTGCGGTATATTTCATTCAGTTTTTGTATACACTGACTGATCACGGATGAATTATTGATTGTATCTATCTATTGGAAACAGCATATTTCGTCGACGGCAGAATGTAAGAACGTTTTAAGAGACATTCCAGTCATTTTACAAGGGAGCCATGTTTGTGTTTTATCGATACTGTAGTCACATTCTTTGACTGATTATAGTAGTACTGATTTCGGCAGTGTTTCCTTGATTATACACAGAAATAACATACTATATTTTACAGTAAAAAAAATAGCGTAAGGGCACATGGTTGCAACTCCAGAATGCAAGACCGTTGTTAGGTTCTTGCATCCTGAGAAAAATTATGTGTAAAATGTATTAAAACGGGGCTTAACATTTGCGCAATTACCTACACTTTCAAAATATGTAAAAAAGTAAATTTCACCAGAAACGTTACTTACGACGTTTTTGCATTATGCCGACGATTTGGGCATACCCCAATTTAAAAATAAAATGCAATTGTAAACGTGGCTATATTTTGGCCAAGCTTTTGTAGTCGACCTTAGTTTCAATCTCAAAAAGGTACTCTCTAAATGTAAAAGAGTGGTTTTCCACTCTTTCAAAGAGTTAAACGCAGGACAACACGTTTTTGAGTGGAAAAACACTCTAAAAGGAGTGAAAGGGGATTTTATATGACAATGTTTCACTCTATCGGAGTGAAAAATTAACTTTCACACTCATTTTAGAGTGGACATTTTCCTCTCTAAAACGGGTTGTCCTGCGTTTCACTCCCTTCACTCCTTTTCGAGTGAATTTCCACTCTTTCCACTCGTTTTACATTTAGAGAGTATTGACGTTATAAATTGATAACGAAATATTCTTAATGGTTAACTAAATATTCTTACCCCTGAGGGGAAGATTTTGTCGGGGTTGAAGGAGGCGTTGTGGCATGGAAACATCTGACATGGTTAGTATTATTAAGTCACAAGCAATTTCGCCGTAAGCGTTGCAATATTCGTAAAAGGTGATAGTAAAACGTAAAGTTGTACCCTTGGAAATCCCAATAAATTCTAGGTAAACAGACAATGAATGGTCTAATATAGTAATGACGGTCAAGTGACTATTTATAGCTCATGAATCATATTTCTGCGCTCACAGACACCCGTAATCCTATATTAATAATTCCACGCGATTAGGCATAGCGTATACAATGTTTACTTTGTCATTTCATTTTGACCTATGTCTTAAAAATATCTGATGATGTTTTAGTAAACGGTACTAATTAATATGAACATTAAAGTTCAAGCAATAATAATAATAATAATAATCTTGTGGATAACCAATAATAGTGTCAAGGCCACACTGCAAAACAGGTACGTATGGCTCATATGTTAAGTGACTTGTACGTAAGACGTGTACAAAGGAATAGTTTGCATCACCAGACATACAAGCACCCACAAAACTGAACTGAGACTAACGCAAATACTATTATATGGATTTGTCTCAGTTTAAATTTCGTGAGTATTTGTACGTGTGGTAATGCATGCAAAATATTATTTTGGCAACTATCGTACCGGTACAAATAAGTCACTTATACGTATTCAAAACCTCATGAATGTACGCGACCCAATAAAATGAATATACGCGAACCCAATAAGATGCCGTCGTTTACTGGTACGCACAAATAAGCGCAGTTCACCTACTAACGTAAACCAAGAAGAAACCCCGCGTATAATGCGTATCAAGTTCGATCACAAAAACAATTCGCGTAATGCCACAACGCAACAGTCACGCGACGTGTTAGTGGTTCTCTTGCACAATTTTCGATCAGATTGATCGATTTGTAATGGGTGAAGCATGACTAAATTGTCGTAAAGTGTAACTTTTTAAATAACTAAGTAACGTCCGTATCATTAAATGACTTTCTTAATTGACAGTTTTTATCCGGATAATGACTTTGATCAATTGTTTTGTCGGAAACTGTAAAGAATCAAATATTTTACTTTGGGACCTCGGAATATCCCACGGGGCCGGCTACGCCCTCGTGCAATTCCTCGGCTCTGAATTTTTTTTGAATCTCACAGTTACCTCTAAACAATTAAGTAATAAGTCATACGTACTTGTTTTGCAGTGCTACCTTAAAGGGGCACTAAGAGATGTGTTGGAGGCTGCGCCCTCAATTATGATAAAAAACTGGGATTAGTATATTTTTATAATTGTATTACATGTATGAACTTACACCTATAAGGATTAAGACAAATCAGCCCTCTTTGTACAAGAAAACGTCGATTCAAAAATGCTCGTAGAGCCGCAACGTGCATTTTACGTCCGACCGTATCCCCCTGCAGTACGCGTGATACATAACGCGAATCATATTTGCATAGAGGGCGTTTTTCAATAAATAGCGATGATATTGTTTTAATCAATTAAGTTTTGATGTGTTTTTGTTAGTAGAAACAACAATAATGGCAATTTTTAATGTTCATCTTGAATTCTGAAGTAAATTTTTAAACATTTAAAATTTTCAACACCACTTAATGTCCCTTTAATAATGGTTTTACATTTCTAAGTTTCATAAATAAATTCGATGAAGAAATCATTGAACACCCGGGAGTTGAAAAGTTGAAGCTTCCCCGGAGCCCGAACTCTACCACCTGAGCTATTGAGTCAGATGGGCGCAAATGGTCTCTTAATACAATGTAACAGGTCTTTATTCAATACTCATCAACTGATATTTAAATACTAGGTGCCGCAAAAGTATGGATATTTTAATAATGTTAATTTGTATACATGCGTGATCGGTGGTTTTGCAATAATCTTCCGATTTATTCAAACGTTTGTGGGCGAAACTAATCTTAGAATTGGAGGGGGGTGAGTTTTTCTTCGTTTTCATTATACCGTACACTATATATTTTATGATTGAATTTTAAGATAAATATTTGAGATAGAACGTCAAAATATCAGTAATCTTCAAAGTATCAGAACTATAGAAAATGTTTGCGTTTTGGTAAAATTGAAAATACTAAGTCAACATATTTATTGTAAACATATTAAGTGACGTTGAGAATAGGAAAAGTCACAACTCTTGCCCTGAGATATTCCCAAAGGTGGAATTGACAAGCGTAGTAAAGTCTTATATTTGTAAATCCCCTCTTTATCCCTCTTTATTCTTGGTAAACACACAATAAATGATTCAGCAGTGTCGGTCAAGCGACTTCTTATTACACACAAATCATATGTTTGAGAGACAGAGCGCTAAATAAGGATACCCGGAATCCAATAGTAATGTCTCTACGTAATCAAACACTGTCCTATGATGTTTACCTTGCTCTTAATTCAAATAAGATCTGATACATAAAAATGCAAAGATGATTTTCTTGCGGATGGAACGACGAAGGTCCACTACTTGTACACACAGGGTGTATCAGAATGACTATACCGTGTTTCTAAAATGCATAAACAATATAAAATTATTATTGTTTTAATTATAAACACTTGCTATATAAAGGTGAATATCCTACATTATATGTTAATTTCATTGATATTATCTCTTTGGGTTCTCGTGTGGCAAGTCCTAATCGAAAATCGATGAAAAATGGAGGCGCTATTTTGAATCAATCCTCTCTACTACTACCCCCAACATTTCAAACAATGTAGCTCACACCATATAAGCAATACTCAAAACTCCCGCCAAAGAAATGAAAGTTGAAACCACTCAAGCGGAACAAATCCCGGTCTATTCAAATTTTGGTATCCACACAACAGTCGATTACCAACATGTAAGTGTCATTAAGAAGAGGGTGTAATACTTTTAATTATAATTATAATCATAATATTCAAACCCATTATATGTCAGAAATACATTACTATTCGAAAGCGTTAGTAATTTCACAGATTTTTAAAATTGATCATTTCGACCAAAATTGAAATTTACCATATTTACCAGAATGTCTGTATTTTTCTGTAAAAAAGAAAAAGAAAAAAAGAAAGAAAGAAAGTCTGTATTTTCCATCAGAAATGTCCGATTTTCAAAATTTCAAAAACTTAAACTAGTCAGACACAGGCTTAGCTTGACTAACCTAACGTTATGCTTGACTAACCTTACGTTAGTCAAAATGGACACCATCTGGACAAACTTAAAGCTAGTCGAGCGACTAGCCTAAACTAGTCGAGCGACTATCCTAAACTAGTCCAGCGACTAGCCTAAACTAGTCAAGCTTATGACGGACTAACATCAAGCTAGTTGAGCGACTAACGTAAAGCAAGTTCAGCAATGCTGGACTAGGCTAAAGCTAGTCAAATTGATCACCATCTGGACTAGCTTTAAGTTAGTCAGACTGACCAATTAAGGTTGTCAGTGCAGGCTGTTAATACAATACACATGCGCTTTACTTAAACGATATGTATTACAAGTAAAATGAAGATTTAATTTAGTTATTACTCTTTAGCGTAATTTCTATACAATAAATATTTTTTAATAATTTAGAGCCTCTTTTCGCCACCCCACAGAACGTTCTTTCCTTCTTCATGAATTAGGTATTTGATTATTGTTTTCTTTTATATTTGTGTTCTGTGAATGTTTATCGTAATATAACGCATAAGTGTCCTCTGGTTATGCTTAATGTGATGGACTCTAATGGTGTACATTTTGTAACTAGAATGGGTACAAAAATAGAACGCCGATTAAACAAACGACGCATATCTGCTAAAATATTACCGCGACAGGCAATGATCTAGATTGTCTTTAAATTAATGGATTTCAAAAAGGCATCAAGATTGAAATATTCTTGGTTATATTATTAAGCAGTTAAGGCAAAAACACCACTATATTACTTTCCGTTTCGGTAAAGCTAGCAAAGACTGCATGTGCCTTTGGGGAAATTTCCAATTTCATTTATATTTTACACCCACACTTCATCTTTTAAATATGTTTTTAAAGCCTCTATGTTGTAAATTACAAGCCACAAGAACGAGAGCTTAAGTAAACGTTTCCTTCAAGGGATTCGTGCATGCTAGAGTAATATTTCAAAAGAGGTATCAAGAAATGGTGATCATTTGTATACGAATGCGGTATTGAATGTCAATATCTCAGACAAGATTCTTTTCTCTTCTACACGTCCTCTGTAAGATGAGAAGGGTTTTAAAGTGAAAGATGTCGGTACTTATACACCCCCATTATTAGTTTGAGTTATATTCACCCTTTGTTTAATAAACAAATATCAATTGGTAACGACTTGTTTGGATTTGGACCCGGGGGAGGGGGTACTTTTGCCAAAATCGTACGTGGATGTACCTGCCGGACTTCGAAAATTTGACTTTCTCTATACCTATTATCTGGCCAATTTTCCACCCATCAATATACCAATTGTGTTAGAAAAGCACCAAATTTGGTGCTTTTTTACAAAAAAATCCTCAAAAGACACCCAATTTATGCAAATTGAGCACTTTGATCTGTGATAAAAACATCCCATCGCAATACCAATTTTTGCGAAACAGCACCCCAAAAGACAGGCACATGCACGTATATCATATCAATGAGAAAACACCCCCCACCCCCGAGGTTTGGACCTCATGTTGACTTGACTAATATCTTAACGACATTCAATGATCGATGTCTATTTTCGTCAAATCTTTGTTAACAGCATGTGTTTGTTTGACGTTTATTTACAAGAATACCAAAATCCAGTATGTACCAAGTATCCAATATGGCCGCAATATGGCCGCAATATGGCCGCAATATGGCCGCAATATGGCCGCAATATGGCCGCAATATGGCCGCAATATGGCCGCAAAGTCAGTTTATGGGCACCTTACTGTACACAATTAAAATAGGTATCTATCAATATAGAGGGGTCAACAACTATAATATGGTCCATGCAGAGAAAGCTTTTCAAATTATTAAAACTGTAAACATTGTTTTGTGTTTTTCTAATTATGATATATGAATGGACATACTGTGGGAGATCATCCATTCAATTCTATTTAAAGAGTATAATCTATAACAAAGAGACATCAATTATCGCAATTCTTGGATAGTTTTTTACATACCCTACGGTTGACTCTGAACCAGATGGGTCAATGAGTTATGAGTTGCATGCTTTACTCAGAAAAGATTGTCACGATGTGACCCTCTGGCCAGTGGCAGCCACAATTCATCATCGAATGTTGACGGTCCCGATAGAGATACGGTCTGATGAAATAGTTCCCAATAGCAGTGAGCTTAGACCATTACAAATAATACTATTAAATTTAATCTTTCGTAGTCGCTGAACGATGCTATTAACATGTACTAATAGCCAGCTTCCCGATGTAGACGTATCCACCACGCAAAGGTATATTGGTCAACATATCAATATTACTAAACTACTAAACTACTAAACATCACATTTAATAGTATTATTTGTAATGGTCTAAGCTCACTGAATAGTCTGGTGAAAGATTATGAAATTACGAAATGAAATGAAATGATATGAAAATTACTTTTTTTGATAGGGTGGCGGCATCAGTCATTGACGCTGATGGTAGACACAACACAAATTACCCGACAATATGCATGAGATTCGTATGGACATTATGGTCATGTTATGCCACGAGATTCGTATGCACATAATCATAGTAATAGTGTTATGTTATGCCATGAGATATTTTGACCACTACAGCATCTTCTTATTCCACATAATCATCGAGTATCATTTGACGCTCGTTGCTCACTGCAATATCCGGTATTACTTAAGGCGGTCACTTGCACTTGCTACACAAGGGTCTGAGCCTGACTTTTGATTCCGTTTAAGTGTTTAAGTCTTCATCGAGAACGTACAATGCGATGTGTGTAAAACGATTAAGCATAATCATGATAATGTTGTGTGAATTCTGAAAGTTTCATTCGATCAATTTGGCGGCGTTTTAAAAGTAATGTTGGGAAAGAATCTCGAATATACCCCCTTATCTATTTTATTGTAGCAGCAAGTGACGGATATTGAATGCTAACATCGAAGGTAAATCGAAGGCTGTACACTGTTGTATATAGTTCGAATATTGTGTGCCTGTCACGTGCAAGATGGAATAGGCACAGTGTGGCATGTTAACTAAGCTGTTATGATGAATTCGTATTCAAGAAGATAAAAAAGACAGTAAATAGATTTCACAATTTATTCATCATGATTATTTCTTGAACCAACAATGACAATAACAGTAATTATATACAATAACGATACACAATGTTTCATATGACCAGATCATACATACAGTTATACAATAATATTATCCCAATGAATTGTACACCCAGAGCTCTTGCGCACGCGTTCGTATACTTCGTTGTGCTGCATACATGTAAACACTCACGGTACCGTCGTCATCAAGTTCGCGAAAGTTCGATCTATTTGTAATGTTGTTCCTCCTTGTTGTGGGACCTCCTAGTGTTGTTATTTCTGTGGGACGGTTATCGCCGATAGTTGCTCCAACAGTTAGTTGTTACAGTTCTAGTTGTTACAGTACTAGTTGTTACAGTTCTAGTTGTTTTACAGTACTAGATGTTAGATAAACCATTATCTTTTATTTACGGCTGTATAGAAAACATACAGTGAATTTTATGAATACCAGTCCTAATTATATGTGAGAGTTATGTACATGTAGCATATAATTATCAAATAACTCATTTTAAAACATTACTCAATTATATGGAACGAACACAATTAATGATAATAAGTTATGAAACACACAAGACTAGATAACTTAAGATCCTAGTAAATTAACTATCACTGGTTGAATTGTGTATCATATAAAATGCATTACACAATGATTATAAATAAACAATGTTGAGGAACCTTACATGTTGTGTATCATCAAAATGCATTACACAGTTATAAATAAACAATGTTGAGGAACCAACCTTTCATGTTGTGTATCATAAAAATGCATTACACAGTTATAAACCAACATTGGTTAATGAATTTTGAGTATCATTATGCATTACATACAGTAGTTACAAATAAACACTGGTTGATGCAACTCTGGTTGTGTATCATTAAAATGCATTACACAATTAAAAACAACGTACATAATTGAAAACACAAATCATATTTTGTTTCTTATCAAAATTGATATTGCATTAAATAAACAAATCTTTGTTTCTTCCAATGTACAAAAACAACATAATTGAAAACACAAATCAAGTTTTGTTTCATATCAAAATTGTTATCACATTGAATACAAAATCTCTGCTTCATTGAGTACAAAATATTATACAATAAGAATTTACTTACACATGAATCCTTTGTAAATAAACTTTACATTAATCTCTCTGGCAGTGGCATATAAACACAAACTCCAGACTAAATCACCATAGATTTATTTAGTTGCATTCTCTCATCTGTAACATTGTTTCACCATGAATTAATCTGCATTATTAATTTCCAGCAGTGTAGTCACAGAGTGAGGAACTACCAAAACCTTATAGGTCTTAACCCCTTGATGGTCAGAAGATGACTGCACCAAATATCATGTCATAAGAATAAAAAATGATATCATAGCCATATTGCGATTGGCTGAAACTCAAATATAAATAAGCTATGATTGGATAAACTAGAGTTACTTAAAAACAAATTGGTAGAGTTAACACATCACAATAATGTTGACTGTTTAGCGTGCATGGTTGGTTATAAGATCTACCCTTGAAGTCCTTAAAATAGATCAGTATAGGACACTACACATGTTTAACCTTTTATATGCGACATTTAACTCCCCCCTTTAAGGAAAATGTTGCAAACATTTTTCACTTAACTTAAAGTTTGACTCATGGATATGTACTATCTAGTTTTCCTATACACAATCTTACCTTTTCACCTCTCATCCTGAGACTATGTGCACTTAAAAGTAGTAGAAAGATATGTATACTTACACTAACTATAATTCTACTCAGTTGACCTACTTAGATAATCTGCCCCAACGTTGTCTTTGCCTTTTATGGCTACCATCCTGTATCTATAGGGCTGTAATGCCAGCGCCCATCTCATGATACGGCCATTGGCTACCTTGGAACGTTGCATGCACAATAACGGCTGATGATCGGTCTCCAAAATGAATTCACGCCCGTAAAGATAAGGTTCAAACTTCTGCGTACCCCAAACTACTGCTAGACTTTCTTTCTCCATCACCGAGTAGTTTCGTTGTGCTTTGTTGAGCTTCTTGCTGGCGTAAGCAATAGGAAATTTCTCTCCGTCAAATTCCTGAAGTAAAACTGCACCAATTCCAACTTCAGATGCATCTGTTCTGAGGATGAATTGTCGCTTGATATCAGGTAGATGGAGGATGGGTGACTGAGTCAATTTTGCTTTCAGTGTCTTGAATGCTAATTCTTGGCTGTCATCCCAATTAATCCTGTTTGGTTCTCCTTTCTTGGTTCTGTCAGTAAGAGGAGATGCTATGGCAGCAAAGTTTGGTATGAAGGACCTGTAGTAGTTGAGTAACCCAAGTAGAGAACGTACTTGTGTCTTAGTCTGTGGCCTAGGAGCATCTTTGATTGCTTCAAGCTTGCTTGGATTAGGCTGCAGCTGACCATGACCTACGACGTGCCCTAAAAACTCCACTCTGTCGTATCCTACATAACACTTTGTTGGTCTTGCTGTCATGTTAGCGTTTCTCAATCTCTCAAACACTTCTGCCAGTTTCTCAACATGCTCTTCCCAAGTTGGTGTATGGATAAGAATATCGTCTATATAGTTGTCCACACACTGGATTCCTCTCAATAATTTTCTCATAATTCGACTGAATGAAGCTGAAGAGTTTACCAAACCAAAGGCCATCACTTTAAACTGGTATAGACCGTCGTGCGTGATAAAAGCAGTCAGTGGTTTTGCCTCTTCGCTTAATGGCACCTGCCAATAGCCTTTACTCAAGTCGATTTTTGTAAAGAACTTGTCATTGGCTAGTTTTGAAAATATCTCATCCTGAACTGGTGTTGGTTCTGCATCGAAAACTGTAATTTGATTAAGTTTCCTCATGTCGGCACACACCCGGTTTGTTCCGTCAGGTTTAACGACAATGCACAATGGCGATGCATACGGACTTTCAGATTCTTCAATAACTCCCATCTCTAACATCGTCTTCACTTCCTTTTTGATTGTCTCGCGTAAAGCATGTGGTACTGGATAAGGTCGACTACGGACAGGTTTGTTGTCTGTTAACTTGATGTCGTGAAAACCCAATTTTGATCTTCCTGGAACATCACTCAGTTGACTATCATATTCAGTTAACAGTTGTTTCACCTGGCGTTGTTGGTCGTTTGACAAATCACCACACACATGGACATCTGACGCTGTCTCGGTCTGCTTAAAAACTGGAAGTTGCAGCAAGTTGTCATTAGTCATAGACCTTTCACATCCAGTAGTCACGTCGTCTAAGTCTTCATCATTCTCAATAACCGATGCACATGCTAACTCGAAGAGACCAGCCGTTACATCTGCTGATGGTTCGTCTTGACCTCTTCTGTAGTATTTCTTTAGCATATTTGCATGGAAGGTTTTTGCTTTGTTTCCAAGATTTATCTTCTAATCCAAGTCGCTCTTCTTCTCTATCACTGTAAATGGACCCTTCCAATGCATCAATAATTTGTTCTTGTCGGTTGGCAGTAACAGAAGCACCTCATCACCAACTTTAAACTTTCTTGACTTTGCACCTTTGTTGTAATGAGCTTTGTATCTCTTCTGTGCTTTCTGTAGTTCTGCTCTCGCCAACTCACACGTCTTTTGAAGTCTTTCTTGAAGATCCAACACATACTGATAAGTTGTCTTCGTCTCAGTCTCTTCCACTTCATCTGTCCAAAGCTCCTTTAATATAGCAAGTGGACCCCGTACTGATCTTCCATAAAGTAGCTCAAATGGAGAAAAGCCAGTGCTAGCTTGTGGTGTTTCTCGATACGCAAAGAGCAGCGCATTAACATATCTATCCCAATCTTGAGGACGCTCTTCACACAGTTTCTTCAGCATTAATTTCATGGTTCCATTGAAACGTTCTACTAGACCATTACATGCAGGATGATATGGGGTTGTAGTTAGTTGCTTGATGGAAAGAAGTCTGCTTACTTCCCTCATGACGTCTGATGTGAACTGCGAACCGTTGTCCGATAAGACTTCCCGTGGGAATCCTACTCTGGAATAAACATCTAAAAGAGCTTCTGCTACGGATTTGGTATCAATGTTGCGTAGAGGAACAGCCTCTGGATAGCGCGTGGCATAGTCTACAATGGTAAGTATATATCTCTTCCCACTCTCTGTACAGGGATGGATAGGACCAACCAAGTCAATAGCTACACGCTGAAATGGAGTTTCAATAACAGGCATGCTTCCAAGTGGTACTTTGCTTACTCGTCCTCTCGGTAGTGTACGTTGGCAAATATCACACGATCTGCAGTACCGCGTAATATCAGCTGATACACCTGGCCAGAAGAAGTTACTGGTTACTTTATCTGTTGTTTTCTGGATGCCTTGGTGACCTCCCAAGATAGACTCATGTGCCAACTTCATCACTTGTGTACGGAACTGCACAGGGACTACAACCTGCGTAAGTTTCTCACCAAAGTTAACACGTGGGGACTGAAATTCTCGGAACAGAATACCTTTCTGCAGATAGAACTTAGAACAACCACCATTTCTAGTTACTTTACTTTCACCAGAAAGGGCCAACTCTCTGAACTTGTCCAGAGTACTGTCACCTTCTTGCGCCTTGCGAAGAATATCTGCGGTAACAATTTCCTTCATTGCCTTTGGTACTCTAAGTTCTTTCAGCTCCTTCTCTTTAGCTAACTTCTGATGTCTCGTCTCTACAGCTCCAATTACATCTGGATGTTGGACACCACGATTATCCCTCCAATTTAAATTGGGGTTAGAAGGATCTCGAACCTCTTCTATATTCCCAATAATCAAGTCGTATACAGGATTATTCATGCATAGTGCAGTGACCTCGCCTACAAAATACGGTGTGTCTACATTGATGACTGCGATGGGTACCCTCCTCACTGTTCCATCTATGAGGACACAAGTCTTCAATTCACCCGTAAACTGACTAGATAACACTAGATTTCTCCGTACAACAACACTACTGCATCCACTATCCCGTAAGACATTAACAAGATGACCATCCACAAGACCTTTGGAAACTGGCATTCTGTGAACACTACGTGAACTACAAGCAGCACTCATGATATGCAATTTGTGACCACATGGCAAAGTAAGAAAACCTTCCTCAGAATTATCACCTTGAAAATCCTTATCTAGTATCATACAGTTACCACCTATGTCTTTGTTGAGACAATCTTCACACGTACATGCAGAACATACAGGTTTAACATTTGAACCACCTTTTTGTTTACCTGTATACCTATGCTTACGATTATCCTGACCATGGTCTCTTGTTTCTTCCTTCTGTTCAGTCTCGTCATTCACCTCTAAACCAGCTGCCTTGAGAATCTTTGAACGATTTCTACAATGCCTAGCTATGTGCCCTACTTTATCACATATAAAACACTTACGCACTGGTGTGTCTGTTGTAGACACTTTACTATTACTATTGTTTACATGGTGACTAGGATTAGGACTGTGTTTCTTACCAGGTTGACCTTTATGGTGACTGGTTTTATTTGTGGAACCCAATCCCCAACCACCTCTAGCATCAATGTATTGTGACGCAATGACTGCCATTTCTTTAACATCTTTAGGATGTCTTTCTTTGATAAAAATGGCCATGTCTTTACTACATGAAGTAATAAACTGTTCCCTTAATAGCAAATCAACAATGCCTTTAAAATTCTTCTGAGATTCAGACAAATCAATCCACCTATCCAAATAATCACTAATTCGGGCAAGAAATTGATTGGCACTTTCATTTGATTCAGGTTTTGCTGATCTCATTTTCTCTCTGAAACCATCTTCAGTAAGATGATATGCCTTTAGTAGTTCAGGCTTTAGAATGTCATAATTATTTGCATCTGTGGGTGAAAGCCTATTATAAGTGCTAACACCTTTGCCCTGTATAAGAGCACTAAGGTTTACAGCCCAATCTCTCTTTTTCCAACCCTGTGCATCAGCGTAACGTTCAAATCGCTGTAAATATGCATCCATATCATCTGTACCTTCTTTAAATTCAGGGAGCCTAGGGGCAGGAGCACGAGAACGCATTTGTTCAGTATGACCTTCAGCAGCGGATTCCTTTTTCATGGATTCCAATTGCAACTGCATTTCAACAAGTTCTTTTTCATACGCCAAACGTTCCCTAACATCCTCCCTTTGCCTAGCCCTTTCATCCCTATCTCTTGATCTCTCAAGATCAATAAATTGTTGCAACTTATCCCCAGTATGACCAAGCTGTTTGCCTAGATTAGCTAATTTCTCTAGATCCATGTTGGTGAGATGTAATTAGACACGCAGCAATTGGAAAGCGCAATTTGAAGTACAAAATATATAAAAACCAAACAATGTTTATAACATTAAGAGTAGAATGCAACCATGAAACAATGTTGATTAATGATTAATGTACCAATTGCATGGGTATAGTTGACAAAACAATATATGAATTTCAATACAAAAACAAATAAATTCGGATTTGAAAAAAAAATCTAAAATATTTGAATTTTTTTTGAAGTCTTTTGTTCTAATTGAACATGAACTCGTCAACAGCCTTTGTCTTTAATTTCCCGGACGAGCCCCCAATTGTCACGTGCAAGATGGAATAGACACTGTGCCTATTCCATCTTGCACGTGACAATTGGGGGCTCGTCCGGGAAATGAACTCGGGACCTCCAGCAGTGTAGTCACAGAGTGAGGAACTACCAAAACCTTATAGGTCTTAACCCCTTGATGGTCAGAAGATGACTGCACCAAATATCATGTCATAAGAATAAAAAATGATATCATAGCCATATTGCGATTGGCTGAAACTCAAATATAAATAAGCTATGATTGGATAAACTAGAGTTACTTAAAAACAAATTGGTAGAGTTAACACATCACAATAATGTTGACTGTTTAGCGTGCATGGTTGGTTATAAGATCTACCCTTGAAGTCCTTAAAATAGATCAGTATAGGACACTACACATGTTTAACCTTTTATATGCGACAGTGCCGTCGGATGGTCTGTACCTAGAGAGAGGATTCTTGAGTAATCGCTGGTGGCAAAGTGTGATGCCTCCATAAGTTCTACATAGATAAATCTCACCAAATCAGACAACAGTGAAAACTGGATTTGTTGTGAATTTTAAGAAAATGTAATTTGGGTTTTTTCGAAAATAATGAAATGTTTCAATTCCATGTAAATTAATTAAGTTAGTGCGGTTAGCACATTGATCTACGTCGATGGAAGTGGATTTCTTCAATGTAGTGTTGGTGTCATGTAATAAATAGATAACTCATTGACTTTCCTGGCTATTATACTCTATACAAAACCGTTTACGAAGGTAAATTGAAGAACATTTTGCCTTGCCATCTCATATGATAAGTACATGTAGGTGGGTGTCTGAGGCTTTTGTGCTTTTAAAGGTGTCCTCGTATGGGGGTGTGGACACTCAGGTACAGCCTCCGTAAAACTACCGTAACTTCTTCAATATGCATTTAATCTTTATAAACGTATACAGTTTTTTGCAGAAAAGGGTTCAATGAATCCAATTATGATAATGAAATTGACCATTTTGGAAAAAGACCCATTTTAGGTTTGGAAAAGATAACTCAAAATACATTTTGTTAAATTTTGTCATACTAGTTTTATGATACTTTTGTGTATATAGCCAGGAAAGTCAATGACTTATCTATTTATTACATGACACCAACACTACATTGAAGAAATCCACTTCCATCGACAAAAGTTTTATGATAATCCTGATAACAATCCCCAGGAGCGGGTTTTTTTATTTTTAATAATCGATTATTTTTTGAGTTATAGACCAAAAAGTGCCAAAAAATGATTTTGGCGGTAAAAAATCACGTTTTTTGGCACTTTTTGGTCTGTAACTAAAAAAATAATCGATTATTCAACAAACAAACAAAAAATTGACTGAGGGTGCGTATTTGGATGACAAAGGTCCGTCGTTTTTTTGACACAGGGTGCGTCATGGTACATGAGAAGTAGACGCACATCGGTAAAGTGACGCACCACTCCCGGGTGTCGTATAGTGCGTCTTACAACTGATAGGTGTATATAGTTGTATAGTAATCATGGTCATATCAGTCAAGTGGCTTCTTTTTAACACACACTAATCCTAATGTACAGCGTGTCCCAAAAAAACTCAAAAGTTCAAAAGTTGCGAGCTTATAACGAAATAAGAAGGAAACATGAATAGTTTATATACCGTATATGGATATCAAACAAAATATACCTGACCTTAAGGGTGTGGACTCTCAGGTACAGCCTCCGTAAAACTGCCGTAACTTCTTCAATATTCATTTAATCTTATAAACGTATACAGTTTTTTGCAGAAAAGGGTTCAATGAATCCAACCATGATATTGAAATTGACCATTTTGAAAACAATGATGAAAACACGTTTTTTGACCCATTTTAGGTTTGGAAAAGATTACTCAAAATATATTTTGTTAAATTTTGTCATACTTGTTTTATGATAATCCTGATAACATTCCACAGGGGCCATTTCTTTATTTATATATATATATTTTTTTTTTAGTTACAGACCAAAAAGTGACAAAAAACACATTTTTGGCATAAATAACTTGGTTTCTAATAACATACAGACTGTTGAAATTGTGCAACATTGAATGATGCTTCGAAAAAGGGTGTAAATGCAGTACACATACACATTTCACAACAAGATGAAGGCAAACGACAAGAATAAATGAAATGCACTTTACAATTTGGTTTTAGATCTAGGTCAGATATATTAGCAGTTGACTGGAGATATTACACCCATTTCATTCGAATCAATTTAAGCGTTAAAATAGTCATTCCAATATATGAAAAAACGTACATAGACAATTTCAATATAGAGGCGATAATTTACTCAGAGCAATATTAGAAAGGAAGTCATATCGCTCCGATTTTATGATCAAGACTCACAATATTTATACCACAACACATAAGATAGTTTTCATATAGTTTTAAAAAGTCTGAAGCCGCCGGCTAGTAAGCACTGCAAAACTAGTACGTATGGCTCATACGTATAAGTGACTGACACCAATGCACATAGTTCTATGTTATTGTTAGTATTGCATAAATTTAGTATAGTTTTCATAGGTGCTTAACGTAAATGGAGGAGGAAAATATGATATTGGCGATTAAGGCACTTTACACGTATGAACCATACGTACCAGTGTTGTAGTGTGGCCCGAGTAGAGCTATCGAAATGTGGCAGGAAAACCTCTCGTATATGCCACATTATTGCGGCTAGAAATACCAAATAGTGCCACCCAATGAAGTGAGACGTGTAGTTAATCCCGACGGTGGCAATAGTTATCGCAATGACCGCAATATCACAATAGCGAGACGCATATTACATGAAGAATAAACAATTGGTTTTTTCTTCAGTACGGTCTTTCCGGTACGTTTTCAATTTATTTATGAATGCAATCGTTTCCTATTCAAGGTCTTCGAACAGTTGAAGTTATGCTTTTAAACTTGTCGCTTTTATGGGTTCTTCAAGTTCATATTAAGCAAAACATAATTATACAGCGACATTCAGATTAAGACCCTAACATATTACGTATAAGATAACGAATAACCTTTTCACCTCGGACAAAAAAACGTTGTTTTGTTTTAGTTATCAATCTGTGAATATCTATCGTAATGCATTTTAATATTTAGAAGTGTTTACCTTCTGGCTATGCTTCAGTATGATGAATTACAATAATGTACTTTTTTGTAGAATATATGCAAAACAATAGAGCACGACGACTAGGTGATTGAATCAGTATCTGCTAACATGTTACACCGCAATGGGCAATAATCTAAACTTCTATTAGATTATATCAATGGTCCATATCTAAATTGAAACATTCTAGTTCATAGTATAAATCCCGGTTGGGCGAAAACACCACTTTATTACTCATACATCAGGTTTTGACTGTCAAGCTAACAACAATGTTGTTAAGCCTCTGTAGAGATATTTCAAATTTTGAATCTATTTTACGTCACAAAACCTATTCGTGTCTTCCTGATTCAAGCCTCTATGTTGCAAATTCCTAAACATCAATAAGAGTCAAAGAGCCGAAAGAAGAACAAGGTAAAACAACCGTAAACGTTTCCTTCAAGTGATTCGTGCATGCTAGCGCAATATTTCAAAAGAGGTATCAAGAGGCGGTGATCTCATAGCATAGAAATGCGGTATCGAATGTCAGTATCTCAGATAAGATTCCTTTCTCTCCTTCACGTCTTCAGTAAGATGAGATGGGTTTTAAGCTGAAAGATGTAGATACCCATTAGCACAAATAAAAGTTTTAACCCACCTACGTTATTGCTTTGGGTTATATTCCACCTTTGTATAATACATAATATATTGGTATTGACCTTGATTGCATGGACCTTATTTGACTGATATCGTATTACCGGAATTCAGTGTTCGTTATCTATCGTCTCATTTGTTAACAGCAATACTTCCCTTGTGATATGTTTTAATGTTTAAATTACAAGAATTGACTTCACAATTGACCTTGTGTGGCAAATGGTATCGGATCAAGACTCTTCTTTTTTAATGTCCGACAATTGACAGCAACACTTTTAACTTGATTTGTTGGGAGTGGTTCTTTTTACTTTATTCTTTTCTTCCAACTTTTGTCTTTCTTTCATTTCATTCAGTCAGCATGCTTATATATATAGGTTTTTTAAGCCTGGTCCGAGCATTTTGCTTGCGCCTGGTCCCTTTAGGACCTACCTACGCGTGTGTCCGTATGGACCAACAGTGTAAACAAACAATCAAACAACAATCAACAATTTCTCCATTTTGTCCGAAAACTTAGATATGCAAGGCCATTTAAAGACTGTAACAAAAATATACAATTCTAAAACCTTATTAGAACTATTTTCATCTTTGTTTTGTGGTTTCTTACCAGTACAAACAATACTAGCTGGCATTACAAATTAATAACGGAGATTAATGAGTTCAATTTTCAAAAGTAGTCGGAAAACGACTTGCGCCGATTTTTGTCTAAAAGTGACAAAATGAAAGGCAAACTGGAATGAACGATTATCACACCGTGAATATACGAGTTGGATCCCTGTTCATGAGTGGAAAATGTTCCATTTCAAAAGATTTGGTATTAAAACATGATCAAATAATGAATCATTATTCCTGAAAGAAAAAAGGTGAAAAACAGCAAAACGAAATTTGCTTCTCCTCTCTCATACATGTAGGCCTAATGCTGACAAACAAACCACAATAGTTTCTATTATTGCAAAGAAATGTTTTAATAATGCTCGAAAATCGGTGAAACTGGCACAATTTGACTCATTGTATAACCCCTTTGTTTAAATGGGCATAATGTTCAAATACAAGCTATTACAAAACCCAACTAAATTGCTTTTGGTAAGCAATTGACTTGACCAATTATTTGTGATGATGCTACCAACTGTAAAAGGCAAACTATTTTGCGGGAGTTCTTGTCATGGTGGAATGATAATTATTATGTCCTCGTTGAGCTACAAACACACACAAAATATATTGTGTCACGTGATAACGACGACGTCATGTGACACTCGTTTTCTACGACATCAGCACCACCCTTTATGGTCCAAAAAGGTTAGCTATAAGTATTATACGTTGTTATTGGTCATAGATAACAAAATTCATCAACAAATCTGTAATCGTGTCGATAAAAACATCGATCTCTATTAATATAGAACAAAGGTTCTATACAATTAGAAATAGCGTTATAATTGCATTAAAGAGATGCGAAAATTATAATATCAAGAGTCGAAGTATACTATCCGGAGTAAAACGATAATACTTTTTATAAAATGCATTTTGAAAATCCTTCGTCAAGCGAGGTTAATGTGATTTTTTGACGCGGGTTTTTTTCATCAGATTGAATATCACTAGAATAATATTTTAGCAAAAGTGTCCTTGCAATTTATGTAGTCGGTACATACATCTAGTGACGCTAGACTAGTAAGCCTTTTTCAAAGCAGGTACGTTTATGTTAGCTAAATTTAATGATGTTAGTTGCGATGTTTTAGATGTAGGTACATATATTGATGGAAGTGTTTTCTATATTGTAGCATCTCGTGTCATCTAATAATTGCTTAATGATGGACTTTCCGGGCCATTAATATCGTGTTCTATATAAAAAAAAATGTACGATGATAAGATAAGCTGAAGCTGAGCGACTGTTTTGCTTCCTTGCCAATCTCATAAGCATTCTGCTAAGTAGATCGGTGCCCGAGGGTTTTAAAGCTTTTAAAGGGTGGCCCGTAGTCATTAAACCGTTTCCAACCATTCCCATTTAAAAATAGCCGAAAGAATGCAAAGTTGATCGGGGTGTTTATAATAATGACTTAGATCAAAGGGTAGCCTAATTATTTAAATATGTAGCAAGATTTCTTGTATATCCTTGGTGTACAACATTTATATTAAGTTAGACTAGTATATAGACCCCATTACTAAATAAAGCTGTATAATCTCTTAATACGTCATTAGAGGATTTTGTGCTTGGTTTAATTCCATCGGTGTTTATTCCGTGCTGTCTTACACCAAGGATAAACCAAATTCTCACAATACACAAAAAAGAATTGTTTCGGATGCGCGGCTACTTGGATAGGAAGATGTCGACATTCTCTACCATTTCCGTGTACTGTATGTCTTAGTAGATTTGCTGTCGGTACCTATTTACCAAAGGTCGTGCTCGTTTAGTAGTACACGGTTATGGCTAAAGATTTATATATTTTGAATTTAAAACTCTTGTATTTTTGTTTGGCATTTTAGAAACTTTAAAATATAACCGTAAAATGTGTTGCGTTATCTTTTAGCGATAGTCATACGTCAAATAGTTCTTGACATTGTAAATGGTTAACGAGTATTCAAGTCCAGATGGGTGATTTTTAATAGTCTCAGATGCGTTGTGGCATACGAGTATACCACACGGTTATATTTTAATATAACCGTGTCGTATACTCGTGACTTGTGACTTTAAAAAGTCACAAGTTTCGCCTTGAGCTGTGTAATATCCCGAAAGGTTGAATGGATAAGCGTAGAAAAGTCATATCTTTGGAAATCCCATCTTTATTACAGGTAAAAACAGTATGACCATACTTAGTAGTAATGTCGGTCAAGTGACTTCATTCAACCCACGTGTTAGGATAATGCGCTGATGTTGAAATCCACAATCCAATAGTAATACTTCCATGTGATCACGCATAGCCTATAATATCAATGTTCTTATTGCTTACATATACGATCTCTATGATGAATGGAAGGCTGCTTCCGATGTGATTTTCACGCACGTGTACATACCCCGACACGTATGTTAGTCCATGTAGTCCAGGAAGGCTGGGGAAAGCTGTGGTAGAGTATATGGATATGACCCCTAAAACAGTAGCATTATTTGAAATTCGATATTGACATGCTATCGAGAAATGAGATAGATTTGAGCGTTGTAAAACATAATTTAGTTTTAAAGTACATTTTGGAAGACCGTTTGAATCATGTTGTAAAAAGTACTGATGCAATGAATTGATTTATAAAAAAATCGGGACAAGTGTATTTTAGGTCCCAGATTCTGGTCTGTACTATTATCGTCCAAAGATGATGGTAAACGGAAAAGAAAAGTGGAAATGCACTTTTCTGACTAACAATAAGTCAGTCTAAATGATGGATCTTTTCTGATTCAATTTAAAACATTCCAGGCGTAATTTCGAATGCGCTTCGTCCATAATTGTCGTTTAATTTAGTTTTAATCTAGCAGAAAAATATTACTGGAGTTATTACATCCGTTTCTCTTCGAATCAATTGAACCATTATAATAGTAATTTCAGTAATGGAACATTACGAGATATTTTCAATATTGCGGCTATATTTACTCCGAGCAATATTAGAAACAGACGAACTTACACATCTATCAATTCCATTGAAAAATAAATCTCAAAACTTTAACACCGCAAAACGTAATAGAAGCCTGTTGTCGGCTTAATAAATCTATCGAAATGAACCAGGCTATCTCCTATAGAGGTTATCCATGTAGCCGTGCGCAAGGGACTACAAATAAAAGGGGAATCGCGCCCGGCCTATTCTTCATTTGGTGAATCGGTACAAGACGTCCAATTCATTGCATGAACCGTGTTACCAAATTGTCTTCCATAATATCATGGAGCAGGTGTGTCTTCTTTGTGAAAATCTTGAACACAGATATTATTCCCGACACTATGATGGCAGCTATCCGTTACATGAATAATCTCTATATGCCTATTTGGATACCAAACAGCAGTTGCGTCTAGTAATTTCGAAATCACAGTGAGTTCGACTTTCCAATACTTTCCAAAGAATTTTTCAAAAGAAGTATATATAGATTTTTCATGGGCAAAAGTTTGACCAATTATGACAATTGATACATCATTTTAAAGCTTGTAATTTCAGCATGTTCAACATCAACAAACCAGAAAAAAATATTTGTCAACACTTATGGTGGGTTTTGTGGGAGCAGGTCACATTTGGAGATTGACGTCACATTTGGAGATTGACCTTGACAGCGGCCACGACAAACACCATCTGCAAACTCCCAATATAAATTTAATATAAAAATGAACCAAAGAACTTATTTTCAGCTATTGTTGGTTCGGTTATTGAAATGGTTAATAATTCCACCCACGGAAAAGATGTTTTGTTTTGGTTTAATGCTCTATATATGAATATGTATCATATTGCATTATGTCAAGTGTTAATCCTCTGGTTATGCTTCAGTATGATGAATCCTAAATGGTTCATTTCGTAGAATATATCAAACAAAAACGCGCGCGGATTAGGTGAATGACGCATTTCTGCTTAAACGTTACACCGCATCAAATATGATAATTAGATTAATAGATTCCAAAGATGCAGTATGAAGATATCCTAGTTCAAGGCAACATCGCGCTTTAAAAATTACTCACCCACAGGTTTTGAATGTGAAGTTAACAACAATATTGGCGATATTTTCACTGAACATTTTATACCAACTTTTTGTTCTTGTAATGTCTTTTTTTATTCACGCCTCTGTGCTATAAATTCCAATACATCCATGAGTTGAGGAAACGCCACAAGAACGAGATCTTAAGTAAACATTTCCTTCGAGTGATTCGTGCATACTGGCGCAATAGTTCAAAAGACGTATCACGAAATTGTAATCACATAGTATACGAATGCGGTATCAATGTCAGTAAGCTCAGACAAGATTCTTTTCTCTTCTACACGTCTTCAGTAAGACGAGATGTGTTGTAAGATGAAAGATGCAGATACCTATACGCAAAAAGTAAAGGTTTTAACCCATCTCCGTTATAGCTTAGGGTTTTATTTTCCCTTTGTAACATAAACCAATTGGTATTGACTTCATCTTCTTTTGACTGATATATTATTTGCCTCGGTCTCAGACATAGCCTCCGTAAAATTGCCGTTACTAACTTCTTCATTATTAATTTAATCCATTATTAAAGTATACATTTTTTGGAAAGGAAATGAATCGGAGAAAATTGCTGATTTTTTAAATTTTGTCCCCAAAATCACTTTTTGAGCTCAACATTTGCTGCAAACGTCGCAAAATCAGCTTTGTGTAAAAAATTCTGAAATTTCACCAAAGTCATCTAAAGACACTTCTCTAGGGCTTTAAAAAAAAATTGGACATAAAAATGTTAAGTTTTAAAATGTTGACCAAAAAGTGCCAACAAGTGATGTTTTACCTTTTTGGGTTAACATTGATAAGCAATGAGAGAATGGAAATTCTATCTAATTTGAGTTATAAATATGCAATTGATTTGTCGGCCATTTCCCCCACTGTATATCAGTATAGCAGGATATTTTGCGGGAGTCATTGTCCTTGTGAGATGTTGCCTTTCCCTTACTGAACTACGAACTAGATCTAAGAATAGATCATCTGACTACCCTAATTGCCTTTCAAGCTAACAGAATAGTATACGTTTTGTTTTGCACCGGATTAAGTGGCAAGGTACTAAATTACCATATTTTAGCTTTCTATCTCTATTATCTTTTAGAATCACGACATTTTCCTTACCATGCCTACTGTTGTTATGTCAATAACCGAATTATAATTACTTACCATGATGTATAATGGACGTACGAGTAGTTTATATTTTGACACCGCTGAAATGATATTCATGAACGAGTGTATTTCAAAACACACAGGGGGTTGGTGGTCGGGGAGGTAAAAACAAGGATTGCTACTAGCTTAAATACTAAATATGGGATATCCTACATTCTTAAACTATTTTGTCAGTGTTATTGCGACAAGACGGAATAAATCTAATCATGAGATACTGTACTCTGGAGTACTAGAGTATACCCTGACATATGATACTATACTAATCATGTGGTACTTTATTGATATCCCATGTTATTTTAAATGTTCTACTACATAGATTGGGTGGACACAGTCTCTACAGTGTTTGAGAGTTATACGTCGAAACAAATTAAACCTGTATTTAGCAAATCGTGTAGTAAAGCGTTTAAGGACAAGTTTATAATAATTGCTGGTAGCAGAAAAAGTTGAAATGAGCGATGCAAATAGCTGTGTATAATCATATTAACATGATCATAGCGCCGCAAAGATAGTCCCCTGCAAGAAACATGTGTTTATGCTTGTCCAAACTACATTCTTTCCATTTTTGCAAATTCTTGATTGGTAGTATACGTATATTGTTGGGACCAACATGTACTAAAGTAAGCTTTTAGCATATTTAACGCAAATATCAATGGACATGGGTGTTATCTATAAGGCAAACTTTTTTCTGGCCATTTGCAACGTGCTCTTTACAAAAACGTTTACGAAGATAAGCTGAGACTCTGATTGGCCTCTCTTCCAATCTCATAAGTGTGCTGCTAAGTAGACGGACGCCCGAGGGGTTTTGAGCATTTAAAGGGTGACCCCAACATCATCAAACTGTTTTAAATATTATGTTATGGATATTCCATGTTAAGATTTCACTTAACCTTGTCATCCACGTGGGAATATGAATTTGTTATCATATCACATATCGAATTATTATGAGGATGCGCTGTTACTTGGCCATTAAGGTTTCATGCATTTCACAAGAGGTCATACTTGTTTTGTACGAAGATTGAGATATTGTTTGGGGTAGGACAAACACGAGATCACGTTTTGTTCACCCCCTATAACCGGACAATTTGTTACAGTAGCTTTTAGCGATAGTCAGATTAGTATTATCAAAGTCAAAGAGTTCTTGACATTTACAATGGTTAACGAGTATTCAAGTCCAGAGGGGGTGATTTGTAATGGTGTCAGAGGCGTTGTAGCATACGGGTATACGACACGGTTATATTAAGTCGCAACTTTTGCCGTGAGCAGTGTAAGCCCGAATGTGTTTACGGTAAACAGACAATGAACGATTTAGTAGTATTTTGTAATATCGGTCAGGTGACTTCTTTCCAGTCGAAACGCCACTTCGATTTGACCCCAAATTATTAGGTACGAGGGCGTCCTAATGTAAACACGAAAAATTCAAATTTATTCGATTACCTATCTATAAATAACTAACACTTATTTAGGACGAAATATATACAAAAGGAGACCGCTGATCGCTTACCCACTTACATACAATGAAGCATACCTATATTTTACTTCGTACTGTTTTATCGAATCAATATATTCAGTCACCAAGTCCCGAAATGTGAGATTTCGTGCTACTGCATCGGCGTAAAAACTGACATGAACTGGAAGAAATGGTAGCCAATTTTTGATAAAAACGTCCGTAAATCCCTTATTTTACAACGTCGTAAAAATCCATCTATACAGTGGCACATTATAATGAGTTGTTTGATATCCTTCGTGTTTGTAATAGTAATAGTGTTTAAGACGATTTTTGCCGCATCATTTGAAGCCCGATGTGAAGCTCAAATGTGGTGATCAAAATTTGGCACTTGACAATAAAGTGTTTGAATCTCCCAGTTATAACTAGTTACCCTTGATAGCGCAGATGGTAAAGCGTTCGCTTGAAGAACGGGAGGTCCGGGGTTCGGTCCTGCACAATGTCATAGATTTTTTTTCTCGTCAAAATCAATTTTGTTGGGTTTTAATTTATTTATGATTTTTTATGATGAATTATGATGACCATGTCTCTTACTCGATATTCCGTCTGGGTGCGATAGTGCTCAGGTTATCCCTTCACCCACTCAAATATTAGTTTCAAAAGACACATACGCATAATGAGGTAAATGCAGCAACACATTGTCATGAAAACCATCTTCAAAATGTAACATTTTAGGCCGTCCATGAGAGGAAATACAAATACAACACATAGTTTAAAAAAGTCTGAAGCCGTACTGCCAAACTAGTACGTATGGCTCATACGTATAAGTGACTGATACCAAGGCAAATAGTTCTATGTTATTGTTAGCATTGCATTAATTTAGTATAGTTTTCATGGTGCTTATACGTAAATGGAGGGGGGGAATATGACTTTGACGACTAAGGCACTTACACGTATGAGTCAAACGTACTAGTTTTGCAGTGAGGCCCGAGTAGAGCTATCGAAATGGCCAGGAAAACCTCTCATATATATGCCACATTATTGCGGCTAGAAATACCAAATAGTGCCACTCAATGAAGTGAACGTGTAGTTTAATCCCGACGGTGGCAATAGTTATCGCAATGACCGCAATATCACAATAGCGAGACGCATATATACACATGGAAAAAAGTATCGCACCCCCTTTTTTGGTTGAAAAGTGCAAATGTGGCCTCGAATTTTGCCACCATGGTGTGATATTAAGGATCATTTGTTTGCGTAAGCTGTCCAACAAAATGTTGTGCAATAAAAGGGCCACATTTTAGTTTGTGACGTAATCGATGTAATGTTTTTTCAAGGCCAAGGGGAAAATGCATGTTTTTGTCCAAAAACATGCATGAAAAAAGTTTGGGTATAACGCGATATTGAGAGGCCCGATGATTTATCTCTAAAGTTGTAATCTTTGGTAACACAATTAAGTATTCCAAGGTCAAAGGTCATCTGGGGTCAAATTAAACAACAACAAAAACTCCCTTTTTCGTACGCCCAACGGTTATGGGGTCTAAGGTCAAAATAGGTCAAATGTTGAAGAAGTTCAAATGACAAAAGCAATATTGCGAAGGTGTTGACCTAGGTCAAATAAACAAAAACAAAATCAACGGTGACTAATATAATGACTATTTTGAGTTTTTAAAGTCTATTCATAACCAAATTTGCTTGTCCCCTCTCATAGGCCTCAGGCTGACAAACAAACCACAATAGTTTCTATTATTGCAAGAAATGTTTTGATAATGCTCGAAAACCGGTGAAACTGGCACAATTCGACTCATTGTGTATAACCCCTTTGTTTAAATGGGCATAATGTTCACATACAAGCAATTATAAAACCCAACTGAACTAAATTGGTAACCAATTGACACTCTTGGATACCTGTAATTATTTGTGATGTTGTTACCATCTGTAAAAGGCAAACTATTTTGCGGGAGTTCATGTCATGGTAGAATGATATTATATCCTCGTTGAGCATCCACTCTTCATGGTCCAAAAAGTTTAGCTAAGTAGTGCCAAAAGCTCAATTTTTGGAAATTGTACGCTGTTATTGGTCATAGATAACAAAATATTGTCGATGTTTTTATTAGTATAGTACAAAGGTTCTATACAATTAGAAATAGTGTTATAATTGCATTAAAGCGCAGCGAAAATTATAATATCAAAAGTCGTAGTATACTATCCGGAGTAATTTTGATGAAATGCATTTTGAAAATCCTTCGTCAAGCAAGGTAATGTGAACTTTTGACGCAGGGGATTTTCATCAGATTGAACGTCACTAAGATATAACACAAGTTTAGTGACCTTCAATCTGATGAACATTTATCGAACCTACCTGAAACCTTTCCTTGCAATTCATGTAGTCGGGACATATATCTTGTGAAGCTAGACTAGTAAACCTTTTCATACCCGGTACGTTTATGTTAATAGCTACATTGAATGATGTTAGTTACGATGTTTTAGTTGTAGGTATACATATGAAGAGCTCTATTCCAAAAGGAATCAACTCCACTTTTGTCGAAATTGAGTTAGGTGCAGAACATGAAAGAGAGTTACGAAATACATATTTTACACTTTGTTTTACATCTTTAGCATGTTCGGGTCAAAAGTAATGGCCCTCTGTAATTTCCGGAAGTTTCCGGAAATTTGAATATAGTATCTTTCATATGGCAGAAAATTAGCATAATCAAAGAAGTGCAACATCCTTAATTTAAAAAACGTTGCTTTTCTCCTATTTCACTTAGGCCTATATGGAGTTGATTCCTTTTGGAACATAGCTCTTCATATATTGATGCAAGTGTTTTTCTATAATGTAGCATCTTGGTGTCATCTTATAATTGCTTAATGATGGACTTTCGGGCCATTAATATCGTGTTCTATATAAAAAAAACCTTTACGATTATAAGATAAGCTGAGCGACTGTTTTGCTTCATTGCCAATCTCATAAGCATTCTGCTAAGTAGATCGGTGCCCGAGGGTTTTAAAGCTTTTAAAGGGTGGCCCGTAGTCATTAAACCGTTTCCAACCATTCCCATTTAAAAATAGCCGAAAGAATGCAAAGTTGATCGGGGTGTTTATAATAATGACTTTTATCAAAGGGTAGCCTAATTATTTAAATATGTAGCAAGATTTCTTGTATATCCTTGGTGTACGACATTTATAAGTAGTGTATAACCCCTATTACGGACTAGCTGGATGGGTGTCGTGGCGCAATGGCTAGAGCATCAGACCTGCAATCGAAAGGTTGTGGGTTCGAATCCCATCTCAAGCGATTGTCATAAACTCCTTTATGATGTTTCCAAATAGACGTAAAATTTGTATGTAACGATACTGGCCAGTAATGGTCAGCTTGGCGAAATAGCGACGAAGGTCGTTCCTGCCGAGTTCCTTAGGGAGGATCAAACAAAACAAAACCAATTATACACCAAATTTCTTTTCACAGCTAAGTTTGTTATAATTACAGATAAAAAGAATGCACATTTACTTGGACAGGAATGGTTTGAAATTCGCCACCATTTGCGTGTGCTGTATTATTATTCTTAGTAGATTTGCTGTTGGTGCCTATTCAGCAAAGGTTATGCTTGTTTTGTACACGGTTATGGCTAAAGATTTATATGGAATTATTTTGAATTTAAAACTCTTGCATTTGTGTTTGCTATTTTAAATACTTTGAAATAATTATAACCGTAAAATGTGTTGCGGTATCATTTAGCGATATTCATACGTCAAAGAATTCTTGACAGTTTCAATGGTTAACGAGTATTCAAGTCCAGATGGGTGATTTCTAATGGTGTCAGAAGCGTTGTCGCATACGAGTATACGACACGGTTATCTTAAAGTCACAAGTTTCGCCTTGAGCTGTGTAATATCCCGAAAAGTTGAATATATATAAGTGTAGAAAAGTCATAGCTTTGGAATTCCCATCTTTATTGCAGATAAAAAGACACTATGACTCAGTAGAAATGTCGGTCAAATGACTTCTTTCAACCCACATGTAGGATAATGTGCTTAATGTTGACATCCACAATCCAATAGTAATACTTCCATGTGATCACGCATAGCCTATAATATCAATGTTCTTATTGCTTACATTTATATACGATCTCTATGATGAATGGAAGGCTGCTTCCGATGTGATTTTCACGCACGTGAACAAACCCACGACATATAGAAATGTATGTTAGTCCAATTTAGTTCATGAATTTAAAGCTGGGAAAGCCGTGGTAGAGTATATGGATATGACCCCTAAAAAGTAGCAGTATTTAAAAAATACGATATTAACATGCTATCGAAAAAGAGATTTGAGCGTTGTAAAACATAATTTAGTTTCAAAGTACATTTTGGAAGACCGTTTGGATCATGTTGTTAAAAGTAATGATGCAATGAATTGATTTATAATAAAATCGGGACAAGTGTATTTTAGGTCCCAGATTCTGGACTGTACTATTATCGTCCGATATTGGAACACAAATTTTAAATTACGTGATCGTGATAGTGCTTCATAAATCGTGTTCAAGGTAGAACTCATGCATATACTTCACAACAAAGATGATGGTAAACGGAAAGGAATAGTGGAAATGCACTTTTCTGACTAACAATAAGTCAGTCTAAATGATGGATCTTTTCTGATTCAATTTAAAACATACCAGGCGTAATTTCGAATGCGCTTCGTCCATAATTGTCGTTTAATTTAGTTTTAATCTAGCAGAAAGATATTACTGGAGTTATTACATCTGTTTCTCTTCGAATCAATTTAACCATTACTAGTAATTTCAATAATGGAACATTACGAGATATTTTCAATATTGCGGCTATATTTACTCCGAGTAATATTAGAAACAGACGAACTTACACATCTATCAATTCCATTAAAAAATAAATCTCAAAACTCTAACACCGCAAAACGTGATAAAAGCCTGCTACCGGCTTAATACATCTATCGAAATGAACCAGGCTACCTCCAATAGAGGTTATCCATGTAGCCGTGCGCAAGGGACTACAAATAAAAGGGGAATCGCACCCGGCCTATTCTTCATACGGTGAATCGGTGCAAGACATGAAGACATTGCATGAACCGTGTTACCAAATTGTCTTCCATAATATCATGGAACAGGTGTGTCTTCACAAGCCTTAGAGCAGGGACATTATCAAGAGCGCCATCGCTTGATGGCTAGTTTATCTAGTCTCAATTTATTTTTGATTGACAGGTAACATCTTTTGTTCCTCTCAAGTGATTGTCCTAGACAAAAGTCACACGAGTCGATGTACGTACCCGAGTCATCAGGTACCCATCGTTTAAACCCCCATGATGCAACGATAGACTGTGGCTGTTAATCGACACATTGGAGTGTGTACGAACGAAATAGATGTCCTTAATTGTTAAGTGTCGTTTAAATCAAAATTAGATTCTTTAAGTGCAACAGCTTTTTAACTGCTTTTAGGCGAAAACTCTGTGTTAAAAACGCTTAAAATAGGAAATATAAAGCATTTTAAGCTTATGTTGAACTGTATAATGTTTTTTTCTTACTTAATTTACATCGAATAGATTTAGCTCAGCGGTAAGGTGTCGGATTTGAAATCAGCGGGTTACGGGTTCGAATCCTATCACAGCATGTAGTTTTGTCAATGTTATTTTATTTCGTATTTATCGAGATTTTTTATCCTGAGACAGCCAGTAGGGAGGTCACGCTGCATGTCATATTTTGTTATACGCAAGAAAACAATGGAATCTTAGTGACTGCAATATTTGCTAGAAATAGCTTCGGAAAATGGTCTATTTGGGCATCTCAAATACTAAGAAACGTGTTAAAAATCATGTAGAGTTTTAGAGGAGGGTCAATAACATCTGCAGAACGATAAAATGAATAGTTTTAAACACGTTTAGTGACCAAATTTATGTCGTACAATGTCGGGAAATTCACGTTTTGACAATCCGTGGTCTTCAAAATTACAGGAATCCTAACTCATTCTAAACCTCACCAAATCATGAAATGAACCCTCGTCTACAAAAAAGTCCATGTACGTATTGCTCTATCTGGTTGGAGATAGCGAAGACCACGCAAACATCATAGCTTCATACAACGGAATGAAATCCGCCATAGAGATTACATGGCGAAAATCGTACAGATTTGCACTGCAGACCTCTGTGTAGGGACTGTTGACAATAGCATGACAATAGCAAGGTCGTTTGACTATTGTGTTTGTGCATGTTTGTGACGACTGACCCCGTTTAACAATCTTCATAGCTTTCATATAGGGCTTGGGTGACCTAACTATTGACTGGAGACAAGTATACCTAAAGGGATAAGCGCCCATTCATACCATTCATGCGCAGTGATCCAGGTCTGCATAATTGCTTTTCACTATCGAAGTGATTATGTAACTCCCTGGTAAATGGGTCACGCACCTTTATTAATGCTAGCACATCCCATTGGTTTTATGTAGCGATCTTTTCAATCAGTGTTCAGGACTTGAAAGCGTGATCCAATTGATATGGTAATAATTGGTTTACATTGCACGTAACACTTCAATAGTAAATAGTGGATGGCCAATCGATTATCATCATTCAATATAATTTGTAGTGCGACCTCGTTATTAGCGTCAGCGCGATATATTAATCCAGTCATTCAGTTTAGCGTCAGCGATATTGTAATCCAATGTCATTTCAAATAACCTGAACACGCTTTTAGTATGGGCTGGTTACGACAGATTTTGAAATTATAATTAAAACAATGTATTATAAAATTGAAGTTAATAGTTTGTGTTTGCTTTAATACGAATTGAAACACCATGTGATCTTTTTATTTATGAAAAGATAAGTTTATGAGCTCGACCACATCGAAATATGTATTAATAATTAATTAATTAATGGGTAAATAAATAGATAAATAAATGAATATATTAATTCATTAATTAGGTAAGTTATTAAATCCTTGGACAAACAAATGAATAAATAAATATAATGTATAACATTAATGTTCAATTAATTGAAAATCAAATGAACACATAATTAATAAATAAACCCATCAAGATAGAAGAAAGTTAAAAAAAGAAGGAAATCAATATGAATAAATGTCAATTTTTAAAAAAAATAAATGTAAATAGATAATAATATTAAATAAATAAATGAGGTAAAATAATATAAATAAATAACATTAAGAACTTCAATCAAGATTCGAACCTACGGCTTGTTGATTGAGAGTCTAAAGCTCTACCGACTGAGCTATTTCGAACCTCGTGTGATATCAATGTATTTTTACAATTTAATGTTTCGAATAACACATTACATCAATTTATAGAAATTGCGTGTGGTACAAATTATGTACATTATGCAGCTTCAATTTTCCCTTGTAGTAGAAAATAAGTTGAAAATAGATGCCCCTCCCCGAGAGAACCAACATGCAAAATGAACATATTTAGATAATATTTGTGTACATATTTTATCAAAGTCACATCATAGTTTATGTACCAAACATTTTTTTTAAACAGTAGATTTCATGCCGAATTACATTTCTGATAATAAATCATGAATATTTTCTGAGTTACAGGGCGATACGATTCATAATTACTTCAAAATCATAAGTAAAATAAAGACAAAAAAGTTGACTCCAGTGAGATTCGAACTCACGCGCAAAATTTTCCATTAGACCACCGCCTTAGACCACTCGGCCACAGTGACAGTTCCCGATTACAGCGGCAGAGAATTAACAAATACCAAATACTTATTTGAATGTCGTTATTTCCCAATGACCATAAAATCTGTCTGAGCCGGGGATAGAATATTTTGAAACAACGTGTTATTGCACAAAGGCAACTGTTTTTTTCTTAATCCTTACAGTTGTAAGTTTGGGCTGATTTCCATTAAAATCCATAAAGGTCCCTTCCTGGTCAATCAATTGCACGAGAACATTATTATATATTATCCCAAAGCTCGCGGTAAACCAGACATTATGCAATTCAAATGTTAATCAGTAAATCAAACAGAAAAGTTAATGCCCGGAGTTAATGTCTACTTCACGGAATTATAATCCCTAAATCGATAGCACTGTCAGACATCAATGACTTATCTCAATACTACATGCCGTATTCGTAACATTATCTCAATCAATAACATTGAATAGAGACTGGCCTTGCGTTACATTGCATCACGGTGTATTTTGATGAGCACCGATGACTCGGGTAGAAAGTGAATCAAAAGAAATCAATCATGGGTCATTCATCGATAATACAGACCATTCAGTTTATTCTTGGGATTGACGCGGGATATTTGAAAGGAGAGTAAACTCACATGATTATGAAATTAATAGGCTTTTTACTTCTGGTAGTTTTGGTGAACAAAGTTTAGTAATTCTAATATCACTACATTAGACGTTGTATTACCTGGATTGTTTTCAAATGAGAATAAATATAACTTGAGTATATAAGGAAGTACGGAATTCTAAAAATAAATATGATATGAACGTAATTCATTGAGAAAATAAGCTTTGAATATTACCCGTACTTGTTTCATAGACTTTAAAACATCTTACCATCATGGAATAATAATTCCGTAATTGCTATTCCAATATTTTATCTAACACTCCTATAGATAGTGATATCTGATGGGCTATTTCTCTAATATTTCAACATTTTGGAACATAATGATCATTTAAATATAGCGACGATAGACTCCATCCCCTGTTATTATACTTAAATATTAAAATGAAGCAGACGAAGCAACGCCCTATAGCGTCACTAGGCGGCGTTGATATTGCAGTTTATATCCAGGAGGCGTGACCACAGTACCTTTCCGGTTCATGATTATTCACAAACACACAGTTTGAACGTCGAAGAGGGCGCTCGTAATAATGTCCAATTTTTACCTTGTGTAAGGCTTGTGTCTTCTTTCTGAAAATCTTGACGACAGTTATTATTCCCGACAAGATTGCAGCTATCCGTTACATTGATAACCGCTATAGGTCTATTTGGATACCAAACAGCAGTTGCGTCTAGTAATTTTGGAATCAGAGTGAGTTCGACTTTCCAAGGGTTTGACACTAAATGAAGACGATCACACATTGCAACCATGATACAAGTAATTCTGATTAGAATAAGATGTTTTGGTTTGGTTTATTGCTCTATATATGAATATGTATCATAATGCATTATGTAAAGTGTTTAATCTTCTTGATATGCTTCAGTATGATGAATCCTAAATTGTACATTTCGTAGAATATATCAAACAAAAATGCACGCCGATGCATTTCTGCTTAAATGTTACACCGCATCAGATATGATAATTAGATTAATAGATATCAACGATGCAGTATTGAGATATTCTAGTTCATGGCAACATCACCACTTTTAAAATTACTCATCCACAGGTTTTAAATGTGAAGTGAACAATAATATTGGCGATATGTTCACTGAAAATGTAAGACCCACTTTATTCTTGTAATGTCTTTTTTTATTCACGCCTCTGTGTTATAAATTCCTATACATCCATGAGTTGAGGAAACGCCACAAGAACGAGATCTTAAGTAAAAATTTCCTTCGAGTGATTCGTGCATACTGGCGCAATAGTTCAAATGACGTATCACGAAATTGTGATCACATAGTATACGAATGCGGTATCATATGTCAGTAGCTCAGACAATATTCTTTTCTCTTCTACACGTCTTCAGTAAGACGAGAGATGTGTTGTAAGATGAAAGATGCAGATACCTATACGCAAAAAGTAAAGGTTTTAACCCACTTCCGTTATAGCTTAGGGTTTTATATTCCCTTTGTAACATAAACCAATTGGTATTGACCTCATCTTGTTTTGACTGATATATTATTTGCCTCAGTGTCAGACATAGCCTCCGTAAAACTGCCGTAACTAACTTCTTCATTATTCATTTAATCCATTATTAAGTATACATTTTTGGAAAGGAAATGAATCGGAGAAAATGTATGGGTTTTTTTAAATGTTGACCCCAAAATTACTTTTTGGGCTCAACATTTGCTGCAAACGTAGCAACATCAGCTTTTGGTAAAAAATGCTGACATTGCACCAAAATCATCTAAAGACACTTCTCTAGGGCTTTAAAAAAATAAAATTTGAAATATTTTTTTTTAGTTTTTAAAATGTTGACCAAAAAGTGATTTTTGACCTTTTGGGGTTAACATTGATAAGCATTTGAGAGAATGGAAATTCTATCTAATTTAAGTTATATAATATGCAATTGATTTGTCGGCCATTTCCCCCACTGTGTATCAGTATAGCAGAATATTTTGCGGGGGTCTTGTCCTTGTGAAATGTTGCCTTTCCCTTACTGAACTACGAACTAGATCTAAGAATGGATCCTCTGACTACCCTAATTGCCTTTCAAGCTAGAATAGTATACGTTTTGTATTGCACCGTATTAAGTGGCAAGGTACTAAATTACCATATTATAGCTTTCTATCTCTATTATCTTTCTAGAATCACGACAATTTCCCTTACCATGCCTACTGTTGTATTGGTACTAACCGAATTATAATTACTCTCCATGAGATACTGTAGGCCTACGTGTAATGTACGTAGTTTATATTTTGATACCGCTGAAATGATTTTAAAACACTCAGGGGGTTGGTGGTCGGGGAGGTAAAAACAAGGATGTAAACTAGCTTAAAAAATAAATATGGGATATCCTACATTCTTATACTATTTTGTCAGTGTTATTGCGCTTTATTATGTTGAGGGCGCCAAGACGGAATAAATATAATCATGAGATACTGTACTCGGGAGTACTAGAGTATACTCTGACATGATACTAATCATGTGATACTGTCTTAATATCCCATGTTATTTTACATGTTCTACTACATAGATTGGGTGGACACAGTCTCTTCAGTGTTTGAGAGTTATACGTCGTCCGTAATGGTCACAAACAACATCAAAAACTAATTATGCCTGTATTTAGTAAATCGTATAGCAAAGCGTTTAAGGTCAAGTTTATAATAATTGCTGGTTGCAGAACAAGTTGAAATGAGCGATGCAAATAGCTGTGTATAATCATATTAAAGCGCTGCAAAGTCCCATGCAAGAAACATATGTTTATGTGTATCATTATCATATTTGCAGTACATTATGACATTACTGTTGACATGGTTCACACATGCAAGTATTTAGTCACATGGTTCCCTTGTAAAGTTGTCTTTCCATTTTTACAAATTCTTGACTGGTAGTATACGTAGCCTACGCGTATATTGTTGGGACCAACAAATTGTACTAAAGTAAGGTTTTAGCATATTTAACGCCAATATCAAGGGAAGTGGGTTTCTTCTATACGTAGCGTGTGTGTGTTATCTATATGGCAAAATAATTGACTTTTCTTGTCATTTGCAACGTGCTCTTTACAAGAACGTTTACGAAGATAAGCTGAGACTCTGATTGGCCTCTCTTCCAATCTCATAAGTGTACTGCTAAGTAGACAGATGCCCGAGGGGTTTTGAGCTTTTAAAGGGTGACCCCATCATTTAAATATTATGTTATGGATGTTAAGATTTCACTAACCTTTTGTCATCCTCGTGGGAATATGAATTTGTTATCATATCACATATCAAATTATAATAAGGATGCGCTGTTATACTTGGCCATGACAGTTTCATGCATTTCACCAGAAGTCATACTTGTTTTGTACAAGGATTGAGATATTGTTTGGGGTAGGACAAACACGAGATTACGTTTTGTTCACCCCCTAAACCAGACAATTTGTTACAGTAGCTTTTAGCGATAGTCAGTTGAGTATTATCAAAGTCAAAGAGTTCTTGACATTTAAAATGGTTAACGAGTGTCCAAGTCCAGAGGGGGTGATTTGTAATGGTGTCAGAGGCGTTGTAACATACGGGTTTACGACACGGTTATATTAAGTCGCAACTTTTGCCGTGAGCAGTGTAAGCCCGAATGTATTTACGGTAAACAGACAATGAACGATTTAGTAGTATTTTGTAATATCGGTCAGGTGACTTCTTTCAACCCACAAGTCGGATAATGCGCTTAAAGAGTTACTCTGGAGATATTATTTTTGGGTGTTATTTCATACTAAATTAAAAATTCAGAGTCACTGAAACATTTTCCCGTTTAAATTATTGAAAACAGCCGACGGAAAAGTGTTGAATTCTTAGTTTGAAGGTTGCTTTTTTCGCTCTAAAATAAGTCTACTAGACGGAATAGCCAAAAACTATTTATTGCGGCGTACAAACAGAGGTCATCGTGTGACGTCATAGAAAGTAGAAAAAAATCATATCGAAACAAATTACAATCGCTGTCAGCCAACTCCCCTCCTGGTGTAGTGGTTAGCGTACAGGACTCATGAACAAAAGGTTACAGGTTCGAATCCCGGTGTTGTAGAATTTTGCGTATAAACCTTGTTTGATATTTTTTTCGACAAAAGAAATGTATTGTATATCAGTTTCAATCTAAATGTTGATAACGGAAAATAAACAGACTAAGGTACTGCCGATGGCAGCCACACACGGCAGCTTGTGTTGGTTATCACTGGAACTGGTAGGCTAGCAGCAGCAGCCTGTTAAATTTTCGCTAAGCAGTCTAGTCGTTTGATCTCGGGAAAAGATCGTTTTCTTTTTTCTTTCTTCTAAGCTTGAAATTATGTAAAAATATCGAGAAACCTGTGTGTGTGTACAATACAATACAAAGGAAGGCTTCTTAAAAAACTTAATATCAACAAACAGAAATAACTGATTTATATTTTAAATTGCAAGGACGCTAAAGTTTTATTTTATGTATTACATTCAAAATGAACACTGAACTCAGACCGTATAATTTGTGAACCTGGCAAATATTGAAACTGATATACAATATATTTCTTTTGTCGAAAAAATATCAAACAAGGTTTATACGCAAAATTCTACAACACCGGGATTCGAACCAGTAACCTTTCGTTCATGAGTCCTGTACGCTAACCACTAGACCATGAGGGGAGTTGGCTGACAGCGATTGTAATTTGTATCGATATGATTTTTTTCTACTTTCTATGACGTCACACGATGACCTCTGTTTGTACGCCGCAATAAATCGTTTTTGGCTATTCCGTCTAGTAGAGCGAACTTTCAAACTATAGATTTCAACACTTTTCCGTCGGTTGTTTTCATTACTTTAAACGGGAAAATGTTTCAGAGATTCTGAATTTTTAATTTAGTACGAAAAAACACACCAAAAAAATCTCCCAAGTAGCTCTTTAATGCTTGCATCCCCAGTCAGTACGCAGGTATCGTTTTTAATGAGTGACCTCGCCGATTTCTAACCCACGCAAAGATCGATTTCAGGATGTCAACCTTGCGCTAAAACATTAAGGGAAGTTTGTTTTCCCTGAATTAATTGAGGTAGGGTTAGCTGGCAGCCATGATGGCGAAGTAGGTGGATTGTTCGTAATTTTCTCTATAATATGATGCCAAATCTGACACAATTGGTCCACAAACAGTGATTTTATCGCTAATTTTAGAATTTAACAACTTTCGTGACTTTGCTTCTTGTATCTATTCACTTGACCGGACTAAAATGCGTACGATATTTTAAGAGCAATTTCCGTACTAACGGAATCTTAAGCTTTAATTTCATATCAAAAACATTGATGCCCGACTTCTTTTTTGATAAGAAAAACCGAGTTTGATTTTCACCGATTTTCGGTCAGAAAACGAAACTTTACGATCCCCCGTTAGGCCTCGCCAACTTGATTTTTAGCCTCCCGTAACACGCCCGCGTTTCATTTTCATGCCCGCGTTTGAATTCATTATTGACATTTTGGAAAAAAAATACCGTTTTTCCAATGAAAACGTCCGAATTCATGCATTTTGTGGGATGAAATTGTGAAATGTTTATTCATTTTGACCAGAATAGCCTTTCTGTAAAAAAATAATATGACATTGTATAGCGCAGAAGGATCGATTTCGAACCCGTACCTCTCGCTCCCAGAGCGAGCTCTCTACCATCTGAGCTATCTAGCAAATACGAATATAATCGTGAGATTTAAACACTTGATCAACAACCCGTCGACGCTACAAAATGAATTTAGATCGAGACAAGGTTCGAGGAGCTATTTTATAAGCATTCACTTGACCGGACTAAATAATTTTATAAAATTGTAAGCATGTTTCTAGTTACAAAAGACTATGAATATTATGATACGATGGATAAAATTGATGCCTAATTCTTCAGAAGCGACTTTTTTACCATGAATTTGGCTTTAGTTTCTTCAAGTTTTTCTTGAATTCGGGTTTGTCGGATTGCAATAATTTGCACCGAAAATACAACATATCATGAAGTTCACAGAAAATATTAGATAATATTATTTGCATAATATGCCTTTTTACTATACAATTTCATGGCCAATGTGTTTGAAATGTGTGATTATAATCATGAAAAGAGCTCATTTACATTGTGCTATTACGAGGTCAACTATGACTGCGAAGCGGTTTCGCTACGGGTGAGTACTTCCGGGTCGCTTTGCTGGGTTAGAAAAGGAACGACTTTTCGCGTGCTTGCGAATTGACTGTCCCAAATCGATTATTAATGCTTCCATGTCATAGCTTAATAGTACCCCAACATGACAAAAAGAAGTAACTCCATTTTTTCTCTTCTTCTCAAAACCGAGTTATTTGCATGAATACAATAAAAATAAAAATATCTTTCTATATATGTAATAAAGGTGTGGCCCAGCTCACTCAAACCAATCTGTTCGATGAATGGTTTAATCCCTTGTGATTCTCGTGCGCTTGTACAGTTATCGATGTCATACTATCACACCTGACATTACGTAAATTACTATATGCATTATGTTTATAGTTCAATCTACAAAATAGAAGAATTTGAAAACACTATATTAAAACAGCTATCGAGAATTGAGTCTTGAGGATAAATAATAACGTATAGTTTTAAGAGTTACAAAAACTGTAATGATATAATGAAACCATTAACGATATCATGATCGTTGAATTGCTTCGTAGATCGTGGTGATTGTACATCACACAAACGTCACAGCAAAAAAAGAAGGCAAACGAAAAGATTTAAGGAAAATACACTTCATTATAAACGAGATGTATTATAATATTATTATAAATCATGAACTCTGTCGGATTCAATTATTTTAATAATTACGCCTGGAATGTTAAAATATTCCAGGTGTAATTTCTAAACAATATCTAATTCGTTTCGTAAATATATGTCGTCTAATTTGGTTTTATATCTAGGTAATGGGTTACTGCAGTTATTACATTCGTTTCCTGTGTATCAATTAACCATTAAACATCAATGCGGACATATTCACTCCGATGAATGATAGAAACAAACAGACGAAAGAACAAAATGTATCGCTTTCAGTGAAGAGTCTCAAAACTCGAATACCGCAAAACATTGTTAAAGCCTCGTGATGACGGGTAGGTAGAACTATCGCAAGACGCTAACAGAAATGCGGTATAGCTTCTGGAGAAATGATTTTATAGTCAATTTAGTCTTGTAATATATCCGAGGATCATTTATATACATTCCTATATTATGTACATCAATGAGTTGAAATGCCACAAGAAGACCATTGATTCGTGCATGTTAGAGCAACATGTCAAATGAGGTATCAATATATGGTGATCATATGTAAACAAATGCAGCATCGGATGTCAATATAGCAGACGAGATTCTTTTTCTTCTACACGTCTTCTGTAAGACGAGAAGTGCTTTAAAAGATGAAAGATGCAGATAAGCAAAATGTAAAGGTTTTAATCTATCCCCGTTATTGCTTTGGGTTATCTTCCACCTTTGCATAATAAACAAATATAAATTGGTATTGACCTTGTTTTGACCCAATTGAACTTCACTTGACTGATATCTTATCGCCGGAATTCAGTGTTTGTAACTTTTCTCGTCTAAAATATTACAACATGTACTTGTGTCAGATGTGGTACATTTCAAATATATCAATTCATTTTACGACAGATAACATTGAGAAATATTCTTTATATTTTAGTCAAGTTAAATTTTAGCTAACAATGAACTCATGGTCAACCAATCTCTCCACTTTGTTCGGATATTGAATGATGGATGACCATTAACATAGCACAATCTTTCAGACCTTACATCAACTTAGCTAACAAATCTTCTGTGACACTTTGAAGTAAGATCTGTCGAATAAAAGACTGTTTTGGTTTGTATCATTTTAAAATGGCGAAATCAGCCTGGAGTAGTGTACACTGTTTTCTATGGTGTAATACAACTGATATGGCTTTTACTACTGGATCTTTGTTCTCGAGGAAATTTACTTATCCTTGTATTCTACTATATAATCGATGGTCTAAAATAACATCAGGAATAACATGACCTCAGGGAAATTAACTTCAGGTGGAAAATAACTCATTATGTAGGCCTACCGCTATATCAATTTGAGACCGTGAACATTCATATTCTGATATTCTCTGCCTCGGTTAAAAAATCTGAACCCTAAAATACAGGTGTTTTGTGTATTTCTCCAAGCATTGAGTGGCACGTCATATTGAAAAAATAATGGGCTCTTGACCTGTTGCGAGTCCGCATTGATATGTGTAACATTAGCGCTGAGCGATGGCAAACTGATAAATCCATTAAAGCCAAATATCATCGTTGATCAGTCGATGGTATTGGCTTACAATAATAGCGTCTTAGTGGTCTGTATCTGGCTGAGTAGCGTTCCTGACAAACAGCGACATACAGGGTGTCCCTACGTGCAAACGCTGTCAATAAATCATTATTTACAGGGTGATTGAAAACAGATAACTTATTCCTGACAGCCATTTTAAAATGTGTAGGATTCATGATAATTATGGTAGTTTGAAAATATCATATGCACAACTACTCTCTAAATGTAAAAGAGGGGTTTTCCACTCTTTCAAAGAGTTAAACGCAGGACAACACGTTTTTGAGTGAAAAAACACTCTAAAAGGAGTGAAAGGGGATTTTATATGACAATGATCCACTCTATTGAGAGTGAAAAATTAACTTTTACACTCATTTTAGAGTGGAAATTTTCCACTCTTAAACGGGTTGTCCTGCGTTTCACTCCATTCACTCCTTTTCGATTGAATTTCCACTCTTTTTACTTTTCGAGAGTACTCAGAAGTATTTAGTTAAGATGTAGGACTACACGTTAGATACACCAATTGTGTAAGTATCGTCTTTAATCGTCCATATTTCATAAATAAAATAAGCTATATTTAAGATAATTGGCCCAAAAAGTGCCAAAAAATGGCACTTTTTGATCTATAATTCAAAAAATAAATAAGATATTAAATTTTATAAAAAATACATTCCTAGGGAATTTTATTAGGATTATAATAAAACTAGTATGACAACATTTGACAAATTGTATTTTTAGTTATCTTTTCCAACCTAAAATGGGTCAAAAAACGTGTTTTTTTATAATTTTCTCCAAAATGGTCAATTTCATGATCATGGTTGGATTCATTGTACCCTTTTTCTGCAATAAATGTATACTTTTATATAGATTAAATGAATTTTGAAGGAGTTACAGCAGTTTTACGAAGGCTTTGCTGAGGGTCCACTCTACACTCCCAATAGGATGAGCAACATGGTCAGCCATGACCAACTTTATTACAATCAACATGATCAAGGTTGCTCAACGTAGATAAATATGGAACCAATATGCCATCTGTTTACGTTTGATTAAAAGTATTTGGATTTGATGTTTGTATTCCATTTATTCTTTTGGATTTTTGTTGATCTTACAGGTAATGTCTTTTAGTATGGGTCGATAAGTAACATATATTTTTCGATGATTAAGAAATGAGAAATGGGTCAACAAATACATAAATAAAATATCGTATTTGATATTTAATTCAACACTGGGTCCAAAATTGGAGAGCTTAAAAAAACAGGCAACATGGCTGTTTAATAGTTGAGGGTATAATAGGTAATATAATTGATCTTAATTGGTGAAATTGTGAGACCAATCTGATCGAGTATAATGTGATTTTGGAGAATAATCTCCGTGAAGGGAAAACTTGCGCACAACGCCGCAACGCATGGGTGGTTTATTGTTCAAATCGGTAAAAACGGGTTCTGACCACGCTCTATTAAAAAGCTTTTTATTTCAAAAAGTTTATATTAGATAGTTCTGACCAATTAATCTGATTAATGTCAGGTATTTTTACTCTCAGTTATATTTCAGTTCTCCAGATTTTTGGGACCCAGTTTGTGTGACACGCTGTATGCCTGCCGAATAATGAATATCCAAAACGTTCTTATTCTAAACACCGTGCGTGATTTAAGTGCTTGTAGTTGATCAAGGTCATGGATAGACTGATTACCCCAGAACAATCAAATAAAAGTATTTGAAAGCCAATTGTCACAATTAGATTATCATTTCAAACATTATAGATTCATAAGAACAAAGACGTATAATAATTATCACGTGCACCAAGTTACGGACACCCTATATTCGTCTGACGGCATTTAATTATAAATATATGCTACTTGGGCGATGAGATATTTGAGAATGCTGACGGATAGTTAGGATCATGACCTAATGAGGTCCCTTTCTGTATTGATTTCATTATATTGGAGATATAGCAGAGAACAACCCGACCGACAAAAACGATGTTATGAATATTTTATTCAACTTAGATAAACTAAAATTGTTTAAAATGTTTTGAAGCATTAGTTTCAAGTTTTATAAAAAAAATCAAATCTTTTTTAATCTAGTTCATTCAACTTTATATTAATTTAAAAAAAACCCTTAACCAACCTCATAATTTATACAGACCGAAACTTGTTCATCTGCCAACATCATTCTATTATTACCATCATTGGGGTGATGTTTGACATTGATGAAAGGTAGCGAGGATCAAGAACTAACGGGTCCTTAAGGCCCTGTCACACCACACTAATACAACTCTATTGTACATTTCACGGACATAAATTATGCTAATGAGCTCATTAAATGACGTCACTCGCATCATCGGGTTTTCCCGATGATTGAAATACGTTGATTGAAATTCTAGGTCGAGTAAAATGATGTTCTTATTTGTTGTCTGTGAGCTTTTCTGATTTTTTTCCCGTATTGGAATATTTTTTTATTGAAAATAGACAGTTCAAAGTAAACGTTGGTTCCAAGTTCAACTGACAGCACATGTATTAAAGGCGACAGCAACGGCAATATGCAAGCACCATTTGAGAAAAAACGATGCCCGACTTTGCAAGAAAGTGTACGGGGAAGTGTACGGGTGAACATGACAAACCAAAACAGCCTAGTAACTAATCACCTGCGCAATTGGTTAGCGCGTTCGGCTGTTAACCGAAAGGTTGGTGGTTCGAGTCCAGCCGGGGGCGTTGTTACTTTTTGCATTTAATGCAGATTGACAAACAAATCACAGTAAAAATATAATATTGACAAAATCACAGATCACTTACACAAAAATCGCATCTGCGCATGCTCCTGTCGTGATCGAAATCTACCACACAAGCAATGGGCGAGTTTTATAAGTGCACCATAGCGTATGGCCTGAACGTGGCCAGAGCGTATGCCGACGTATTCAAAAGGTAGCTCGAAAATTGTCAGAGTCCGAGAACGTCCAAGAACGTCCAACTTCCCAACGAATTGCGTCAACATCGGTGATGGAATGGACGTATCCATAGCGTACTAAACGCATACATAGCGTATGACTAACGTATTGATAGCGTATCACTAACTTATAACAAACTTATGACAGCGTATCACAGCGTATGCGATCGGCGAGAGTATGACCAACGTATTCGTAGCGTATGTCTGCCGTGTTCGACGTATCCTCAGCGTATCCTCGGCGTACAACGAACACGTGACTTATGCCGTTGTAGAAATTGAGTTTCGTACACGGCGGGACAAGTGTTGCCAGTTCAAATAAACGCAGCCTAGATGATAACTATTAAAATATCTAGAAGGGTAAATCTATATGTCCAACCTATAACTTAAGACGAATAACGTACCTCTTACGTATGTCAGCGTATTTCTAACGTATCAGCGTTTGTAAACGTATGTCTAACGTACCACGAACCTATCGGGAACTTATGCAGAACGTAAGTTAAGCACGCGTTGAGTACGTCGAGAAATTTTGAACATGCTCAATAATGTTTCGCGGGCTCGACGTGTTCCAAATGTTCACAACGTATCACAGCGTGCTCTTAACGTATACGACGTATCCCAAACTTACCCCTAACTTGTATCAGCGTACACCAACGTACGCCAACGTACGCCAACGTACGCCAACGCACGCCAACGTATTTTTCGATATTTCGCATACGTTGTTATACGTACAGCTAGCGCGCATTCGGCGTTTTGGGAACTTATGGAGGGTTTGAGTATATAAATGGGTCCCTTGAGTATCTCATCCTCACTTCTTCATGGTCTGTCGTTCTGAACACATCAACCCATCATCATATGCTACGAATACGCTGCGCTACGTTAAGTATACGTAAGCATACGTTAGTCATACGCTCGCATACGCTCGCATACGCTGTCATACGCTGTCATAAGTATGTTATAAGTTAGTGATACGCTATCAATACGTTAGTCATACGCTATGTATACGTTCAATACGCTATGGATACGCTATGGATACGTGACAGGGCCTTACACGATCGCCCGGCATAAGGTGAATACGTGAGAATACTTCGAAACTCGTTGGAAATACGTCAGACATACGTTAGACATACGGCACATATACGTTATCAACTCGTTATCGCTACGTTGGCTGTACGTTTCCCCCAGCCTACGTTCATCAACGTATACCAACTTACGAGTAACGTACGAGTAACGTACGAGTAACGTATGTCAGCGTATGTCAACGTATATTTAACGTACCACAAACTTATCGGGAACTTATGCAGAACGTATTAAGCACACGTTGAGTACGTCGAGAAATTTTGAGCATGCTCAATATTTTTTCGTGGTCCAAATTGTCACAGCGTATCACAGCGTGCTCTTAACGTAAAAGACGTATCTCCAACGTACCCCTAACTTATATCAGCGTACACCAACGTACACCAACGTATTTTTCGATATTTCGCATACGTTGGCATACGTTGAGGCGATACATTATGGTGTGACAGGGCCTTTAGATCTGTCCATAGCTGTGTTGATATTACACAATTGGGCAGACACAAAGCATTGTACTAATCATGCTTATTCTTTTTAATTTTTTTATATTTCTCGCCCCTGGTGTTAGCGATAGGTATTATTTTTCTCTTCTTTTAACAAGACATACTCTCCTAATTCCAAAGATTGAAAATTCAATCTAAAAATTTGACTTTTCAATCTTTCATAGATTGCCGTGAGGTAACAAACATTTAAGATTGACATTCAATCTTTTTTGGATTGAAGAGTTTCAATCTAAAAAAAGATTAGATTAAGAGAGTTGCTTCTTCCTGGTTGTCCAACCTCGCAATTATGTTACTATTAAACAATGTTCTAGGATCTATAGTTCATGGATCTACGGCACATAATCTCCTGGCCACAGTTCGACAAACGTGGCCGCACTTCGATCAGGTTGCGCACGCATGCTTGAACTCAAAAAAATACTGCCAACCAACAACTCCAAAGCACGTGATTGGTCAAATTTAAACTGAAGCCTTTTTTAACGATCGTCACGCTGCGCCGTACCACCAACGCAGAGGTCCTGCTGCGCCGTAACCACCGACGCAGTGGGGCGTGATGGTGCGTGGATAAGCTCATGTTTATTCACGAGTTTTTCAGTTCTCACGTTTGAGCACCAACCAATCAGAGCGGCGAGGTCGAGATTACGTAGTGCGCACCACGGATGACCGTTGCACCGTTTTGAAATGAGGTTGAGCTCGCGTACTTTACGCGAGCTCAACCTCATGTGACGTGGGTCCATCAGTTCCAAATTGGCGGGAAATATGCGGTAATTATCGCTACGCGCGCAAAGTTAATCCAAGCATACACGCGTGATTATGGCCACACGCACGCGGTTTGGGTTGCACGATGCGTCACGCATATGATGCACAGTGCGATTGTTGCCTTTATGCGCCTTTTGTATTCATTCATTGCTGTAAGGATGACTCGCCAATTTGGAACTGATCAAACAATAGACTTAAAAAGAATCGCTTCAAACGGTATGCTACAGATCATTTTCAATGTGTAAGGATCTGTGGTTACGCAGAGCGTTTACAAAAAAAAATCGTATTCGTTGTAAACCGAAACATAGCTAAAAAAGAAGGAAAGAAAGAAAGAAAGAAACAATAATATGAGCTAATTTGAATTATTTGCAGAGTATTTCATGATTGAATTTAAAGTGACAGTGACAGCAAACTCGGCTTGGGCTCGATTAATTTCTATAAGCCACTGACCATTACCAAGTTAAAGCAACAGTAGCTCGATGATAATACAATTATATTAATTTAATTACAATTAAGCGTACCTCGAAATGATTCTAACGATTACGACGAATAGACTATTCAATCATCTTATGTCAATGAGACATTTAGTTACAGAGATAAATCAATTAACTGGTCAAATCAAAACCTGCTGATATATGATGAAACCCAGGCCATGCAAACCACTCATCGATTGTGGTGACAATACCACTGAGGTTAGACATGATAGAGAAAAACAATACAGATACCAGATGAAAATGGATGGACTTTATTTTAGTTTAGGTCCAATCGGATTTTTTGACAGTGGTTTGCTATCTCTTTAGGATCCGGATTCCTTCCATGTAACATTATCTTACCTTATGATATGGTTCGGATCTTCAAAGCTATAAGCTAGACTTCCACAGCACGTGTAACGAAAAAAAGATGAAGGAAATCTCTTAGCAACAGCTACAGATGCTATTGGATTGGACTAGGTTTTGTTCTTAGGCTATTTGTTTTAGATTGCTCAAGTATGCATGAATCGCCGACGGCAATGCGTTTACTTAGTAACTCTTATAGTGTCAACTATTGGCCACTTACATTACAGCACGGTATAGACAAATGGACATGAGACAAAATACAAAACTGAAACAAATACATGTGAAAATCTATAGGAAAAAAAAACAAATTCTCTCTAGAAATAAGAACCGACCTTTGAAGTGTATTGGTCGGTCAGGAAACATGGTGTTTTTACCGAACTAAAATCACATATTATTTTGAAGAACTGAAGTTTAAAAATTACGAAAGGTATTAAACTGGTAGGACATAGAAAAACAAATATTTGATTCTCATTTCTTTTTACCGAATGATTTTATTCTTAAACAGAGTTCAATTAATCTCAGTCAAGATGTACCAGGTTCTTATGCTATAAAATCCTTGCAAATGTTATGCGCTGCTATTAGTAATCCACGTAAGACATCACATGTGGTATACGTATGTATTCATATGTACGCGTACATGCTGTATGCCGCCATCGGTTTATTTTACAATGAAATACACCCCAGCTTTATTTATTATACACTTTCGACTAATTTGCAAGCACCCCTTACACCGTTATAATAAAACGTGCACAAATGCATCCGTTCTACAAGACATATGGTAAATCACCTTCGCAATTGTCATATAAAGCGATGAATTATTCAAGGAAAATGACACTTTTAAATAATGCCACATCATGTTTCAAGTGATCGTTATCATAAATGCATAAAGTCTTTTATCTTACATTAAAACAGACAGTTACTTAACATTTGAGCAACATGTACGCGTCCAGTTCACCACCATTGCCATAGTTTGCAAGTCTGAATTAACACTCATGACCGGGCTCATGACAACTCAATACCCGTTAACTCATGAGGCATTCTTACTCTGATGATAATGTTGCGTATGTTGTAGTCTATTTGTGACGTGTTCTACCGAAACCAAACACAATCATGACAATTATGCAAGATATCAAAATTTAGTTAGTAATTGATTATAAAAGTAGAGATCTTTAGCTTTACAATGGTACTTTTTTTTTTTAATCGGACTCCCTAAGCGAAGTTAAATTATGTTCAAGTTCGTCTTTATGAAAACTTCAAACTGAGATATCGTCCTTTAAAGATGTACTTACAATGTACTTATAATGTACTTACAATGTTCTTTAAAGGTTTGAATTTTTAATCTGAAACTTTCACAATAATGTTATAAACACTCTGAAGATTAATTATTTACAAGAAACTCAAATTCCAAAAACAAACACCCCCAATTAGGTTTTGGACTATTTCTCAGTTTGAAGCTCTGCCCAATTCCGTCTGGTTTCGGTAGAACACGTCACATTTGTCAAACGAAAAGACTACTTTGAAATATGCCAATCAAACATCGCTAAAGATATATTCATTGATCATCTGATTCTCCAATTAAATGTAATTAGTTCAAACTGCATTACTATCAAATTGGACTAAGACACTCGTCGTAGAGCTGAAAAAGTCATATCTTCGGCAATGTTATATACGTTAGTTCAGAAAAAACCAACAACAAAAACCCAGCTACAACAAATTGATAAACAAATAAATGAAAAAACATTACAGAGGATTCGATATTGGAGAATAACACTCTTTGCACGACCGTCTAAAATGTGCTTAAATAAGTCAACTTTGTAAATGGATAAGATTAAGATAAGATATTTGGTTTGTACACTTTTGGAAAAACAAGAAATCAGCCCAGTCGGCGATAAGCCGCATGCATAATGTATCATTGTTTCTGATAAATCTGTTTTAGTAGCATATTCTGTGCTGAATCACTTTGTTTACAACTTTTGTAGGTAAAGCGTCAAATAAACGTAGAGGGTGTGTGTTAGTAATTTCGCAAAGAAGATTTCTTGATGTACCCCTAGGGGGGGGGGGGTTGGGGGGGGGGGGGGGTGGGGTACCGCGCCATTTTGTCCCGAAGCAATGGTTATGACGTCATATTTTTGTCGATTTTCAGAACTCTTGTATTGGATTTACGTGCAAAAAATATGCCCTTGGCATCATACTTTCCCGGGTGTGCAGTTCATTTTAAATTTCAGATGTTCTAAAATGGATGGTTTTCTAAACAATTCGAGAAAGAAAATCGAACTGCACACCTCAGGATTGCAAAAAAAGCATAAAACAAGTCAACCTTTTTGTGCCTTTGAACAGAGTGGCGGCCGGGATTGTAGAATTTAACACAGTGCATTAACCCATGACCCATGATATAAATAAATTATTTGCGTTAATTTCTTTCAATTAGCACGGTTAGTCTAGTGGAAAGATAGTCGCTTGATGAGCGAGAGGTTGTGGGTTCGAGTCCCATTAGGAGCACTTTTTGTTTTATATGCTGGATTTGCTTAGCATCATCTGTATGCTTGCCCACGCGGACACCACACTGCTGGCGTTTACCGTATCAGGGTTACGCCATTTTTTTCTCGAAAATGTCAAAAAAAAATACCGTTCTTTTAAAAATAAGAATTATAATCAAATTACAAACACATTTTGTGCGAGAGCAGCACACACATTTGGCAAAAATGGCACAATAAAAATCCGTTCGTTATAAATAAATGAACATAGTTAAATAATAAAACTTTCACAATTATAGTCGTAAATCTCTGTGGCGTGCGTAGGTTGGCCATGTCGTAGCAATCGGAAATCACGGGTTCGAATTTTCCCATTATTTTTCTATTTTTTAAACTTGATGGTATATTAATGTAACATCATTGTTATGTCAATTTTTATCAATTATAAATGCCGCCCATGCGTTTATAGTTTTCTTTTTATTTATTTATCTGTCTAAACAATTAAAATGCGTAAATCATTATATTATTGCTCGATATAGAGTGATTTAACTTGAGTTCAGTTTGATAATATGATAGCAAAACTTGTTGTAAAACCATTTTACCAGTGTGTCCAACAATTTCACACTTTGGTAATACATTCAGAGATGTCACTTTTAGCTTGTTATAGCTAGGCTCAATATAAGCAAGTTTGCGACCGGGTTTGCGACCTCTATAATTTTAGGCTGGTAACACAATCCCACAGTGCATTTCGTTAAAACAGTGTACATTATTTTTCCACGATACGTATCACGTGATAACCACGATCGATTTCGCAAAATATTGCAAAATGGCGCGGTACCCCAGCCCCCCCTAATGTACCCCATATGCATCATGCTTAGCGCCCCTACAGTACCAGCTTATCACCAAAACAAATAGTGCAACACATGTGTTAAAGTAATTAACAGCTGGAGGTCGTCTGACCTCTACCATAGTAATACATGTACAGATAGGGTAAATTTTGCCACAAATATGAAAGAAGTTGAATCCCAACTAAAACTTGTATTTAAAAAAATATATAGGGTCTTTAAGAAAATCAAGAGAGAACTGTATTAAAGACACATCAATCATATTACTTGCAACAGTATTTTCTTAAACAACTTTATAAGCATTTCCTTGCACTGTAATGTCAATGGGGACCAGTAGACACTGGTGACAGAAATCAGTGGTCATGTGATTGAAAGTGAAGCATCCTGGGGTGCATCAAGAAATCTTCTTTGGTAATTTCACACATTATACGCCTACTTTGTGTGCGTAAATATTTGGATCGTGTTATATAAATGAGCGTCCTTGTTTTCGACTAGGATACCGGGTATAAATTAGATAATAATATTGTAAAACAAATATCATAATATGTTAATATAAATGCTTACTAGAATAAGCTGTACAAAGAAACCTGACTATATTTGAAATATCCTCATAGATCACTAAGGATTAGCTAAGGATTCATATATTGGTGTGGGAAATGTGGGGGAAAACGTGCCCAGGTCAATATAAAGATATTACGATTGTCACAAGAAATTCATGTACTAAAGCAGGCCCGTCAGATGGGGGGGGGGGGGGCGACGGTGGCGAAAATCTCTTCTTCTTTTTTAAGGTAAAGATTGCGTTTTTCTTAGTTTCAAATATCAATGATAGTAAAACTACTCATAAAACATTGACTACAGTGCTTTTTGGACTGCGAAATTTTGTGTCCGTGCGAATTTTTTTGACTT